>MU001674.1:801974-909351 GCA_010093515.1 Lineolata rhizophorae | reverse complement strand
TTACCCCTCTCCCACCACCACCACCACCACCACCGCAAAACACCCCGGTCCCCGCCCCCGTCCCGCGCCGTCCCGTCCCATCCCGGAAACACGTCGCGCGCGCGTGCCGTTCGATCCAGAAGCGCGGCCCGGGAGCGCGCCAGCGTGCCCGGAAGGGGGGTGTGTGGGAAATCCGTCTCCCGCTTCGCTGCAGGGCTTCCTGCTTGGGGGAGCGTTCGTCGAGGGGGCTGGGCTGGGCTGGGCTGGGCTGGGCTGGGCTCTGGCTAGGGCAAGGGCTGGGGCTGGGGTGCTTGGGGCCTGGGAGTTGGAGGGGCGGGCGGTGGCGGTATGGGCATCCGAGGTGAGGTGGGGTGGATGGATGGATGGATGGACCGGGGGGACGGCGGTGGGTTCGGAGGAGAGGTGTTCCTGGGCGAGGGAATGCTTTCTGGGAGTGGCGCGGCATCGCGCGAGCTCCAGGACGTTGGGTTGGGGGTGGGGGGTTGTTTGGAGGCGTTGGAGAAGTGCGGGTTTTTTTTTTTTGTTCTAATGTCTGATTTAGATTTCTGTTTTAAGAAAAATACGACGACGACTGGGCTATGACCATCCCAGGACTAGATGTCACCTACTAATAGCTATACATGGGCGTTATTAATGGGGCAGAAATCAGAATAGACTTGGAATATTCAACTCTAGGATATTGCAATTTCTGAAAAGTTGGACGGCCTATGGACGAGTGGCTCACACAAGAAGATATTAAAACAAACTCGATAGGCGTGAAGTCGGCAGTTCAGCACATCGAATAGATTCCTATTTATGTGTCGTTCTCATCGCCATAACTACCTCCGCAAGAGCAATAAACTATGGTCGTCATTCTATGTGCCAAAGTCCGCTCCTCAATGCCTTATATGATAGGAAGAACATTGTCTTCAGACTTACTGGCGGGATTAAGAAGTTACAATCTTGTGGAAAGCGTTGCAGGACGTCCTCCCATTCTAGCTCAGTCTTTATCGCACTCATAAATCAACACCGGATTATCGGTTAATAATTTGATTTATTCTGGGATCGTTAGTCCAACCACTCGATGTCATCCAGAAGAAACCACTACAGCTATCTTGTAAGACAGAAAGCACTGTACGTGAAGCTCGCAACGTCAGAACAAGAAATGCCGTGCAGGAGGCACGACATGCCGACATGACATGCTGTGTGCATCTGAGACCCAAACGGCCCACTTTGGCCTGATTATCACGATTGCAGAACCATATAACCGACCTTCTGGTAGCAACGCCGTAGTTGAAACATATAGCTCCGCCTTTACTTCAACAAGTGCCATCAATAACTCACGATTTCCACGCGCTATCCGGTTTCTGGCAAACTAGCAGAACATCGGTCGAATTGTATCACGGTCCTATCGCCCACAGTTGCGTGCCTTTCCCGAGTCGAGATTTGTGCCTTGGCTCGTCTAATCACATGTCCACTGAGGGAGCCTGGAAAAGGATCGGCTGAGGTTTCTCTCTTTCTTCTGGTCTTGGCCGGTATAGGTGCCCAGCCATACCCCTGGTTGACCCAGTACCAGCTTGCTTGCGTCCGGATTGCGTAGTTGGTTGGATATCTAGTAATGTTCCTGATACATACTTATGCCTCAATAATGCCGTTATAATAAATTGACATATACCAAGTTCGATAGTAGATGTTTATGTTTGCATCCAACGTCCACCTTCACCTCACGATGCCTTGTACACGAGGCATAGTCCCCGTTTCTATATGAAAAAGAACAACCCGCAGGTTTATACGCGAGGATAGACGCTTTTACATAAACGAATCTACATTCCATCGAGCTTGCTTCAAATCTCGATTTATCAATAACATTCTCCTAGGCCTTCAATAATATGAACAATCCTGGAAGAATTGTTCGGCGGACTAACTCTACCTGTATGTACCATGATTTGGTCCATCTACGATCTTAATGTGCACCCCCGAAGAATCATTAAATATCCTAAGATATACTTAGAGCATTAGGGTGGCTTGAGGATACCCATACTACGAACTCTCGCGTTCACGAAATCTTGTACCACCATCGTGCATTCATACCTTGCTTATTTAGCAATGGCGCCTAATGATAGGAAGTCCAATAGTCCGATTATCTCAGCAGAATTTTGCTTGCTGTCAACTTGAACTCATTCCTTCGGCCCACGCACACCACTAGTCTAAAGCGACTTTCCAGTGGTTTCCGAGACAAGTCTGACCAAGCACGACAGAGCAGGGATCGAGTTAGAAACAATATAGGGTTTGTGCCCGTCTCTTCTTTGGTTTTCAAGTAATCGTTCTACCTACTTGTCTTGAGAAGTCTCGGGAAACCCCATGCAGCCGAAGGCAAAAGGGGGAAAAAAAATAAAGATTTCTGCAACCCGCTGCAGGCCCATGATGACCACATGCCCTCTTGACCGGACCGGACCACGCGAGTTAACGCCAAAATAGCCGAATATCTCGGTACGTCTCTTGTTGTCGGCGGCAAAAGACGCCGAGTGTTTTCAGCCACCGAAAAAAAAAAAACAAAAAAGTATGTTGAAGGGAATTGATCGTGCATATATGCACGAACCCTCTCAACTCGACCGAAAAAAAGACAAATGCCGCCATAACCATTTTGCACCACATGTGCAAAGGAGCCCCAGGACAAAAAAAAGGGACCAATCCGAGAGAAGAAAAAAGAGAAGAAAGTAATAAAGGGGGTGTAGTATGAATGATTCAACCGCCAAAACTCCTCCAGCTGAACGCCATAGCAGGCGTCCACGGGCTGGGAGCCTCGCCATAACTCTTTGCCCAGGTACCCGTGCACAGCTCCAAGAAACCATTTTTCGTCCGTTTCTACTCCTCGCTTTTTGCATCCCCATTTCCCCGCCTCCCGATGCGGGAGCTATGCTAGTAGGAGCCTCGCCTAAAAAAAGCCCGTCTGTTGCAATTGGAGCTTTTGCACTCTCATGGTATCTTGATCCTTAAAAGTCTTCTGCTCCCAACGCACAGCATATCGTCGTCGAAAGTGATCAACAAAAGAAAACAGAAAATTACGCAGGCGTTCAGCCCGCTCAACAAACAGAGAACTTTAAAGCGTCGAGCTCGGCGTGCTCAAGCTCAGCCGCGAAAAAAAGAAGTTTGACAGACGACGCACAGCTAGTGTCAAAATCAGTACAGTGAACTGTTACAAAGACCATGGGGAATCAAAAGAAAAAAAAAGGAATCAAGAAAAGAGGAAGAAAGGGATGAAAACAATTCCGCAGTAGACCCTTCGCCCGAGTGTGAGCCCTTGTCAGGCCACGTCCTTGAGGAATTTTATTCTCCCCCCTAATAGAGGAGCAAACATCGATATATTACAGTGGCGACTGCTTCGCTACTTGAAAATGCAGAGCAGAGCATGAACCGCGTAACCGGCGTGCGCACGTTGAAGAGACCCAAGGGATCTCTCACGAGTGCGTCGCGAAATCAACGAGGGTCGTAAGGCCGCCCAGAGGCGAACTCAACTCCCTGCATGGCCGTGGGTTGGGCAGCATGGGGCTGAGGGCCCCAGTGCGCCTGTTGCAATTGACCCGATCCACTACCCGATTGCAGAGGCGGGAGAATGGTACCGGTTCCGCTCGGCTGGGCTTGGCCATGCTGTGCCTGAACTGGGACGTGGGCCTGGGCTTGTACTTGCTGGCTTTGGTACTGTTGTGCCAGCGCATTGGTCGTGTTGCCGTAGACGTGATTATTGCCGGGATCTATGCGCTTGAGCGCGTGCCACATGCTGCTGACTTCGCCACGAAGGACCTCGCACTCGTCGGAGCGGCCTCGCACCGACTCTAACTCATTGCGGAGGACATTGTTCTCATGACGGCAGATATCGTGGTTACGGCTCAGAGTTTTGATGTACTCGATAGCTGCCCGAAGGTTAGCTCGTTCGCTACAAAATTTCTGCAGCGCCATACCTTTCGTGAGAATCTCCCACTTGCTCGATTTGCTTCCCGGCGAGTTGGGCAGTATGCCGTTGAGCTCATCGAAAAGCTGCTTCATCTCGCTCCTACGCTTGCGCTCCGCCATCTTGTGGCTAATACGTAGCTCTGGAGTCCGTGAGTAGTTTCCTCCACTAGGATTGGCGGCAGACTCGCTACTCTGCAGGCTTGACACAACTTTATGCTGCATCGAGTGGTGGTGCGTGTGGGCTGACAGACGAAGGCATTAGTACGTAATTCGCCGCGCGGTGACAGAAGTTGTAACGAGATCCATACCATCTTCAAAGCGCTTCTGACCCACGGGAAGTCCCGAATCAGCGTTGTAAATGCTGCTGTTCACGGACGTGGCGAAACTATTTTGCCGAGATGGGCCTGACCGATGGTCCATGCTATCATCACTGGTGGACCCGCGAGGGTCATCGATATCGGCCTGGTCGGGAAACGCCCACGCATAACCCTTCGTCGGTGCAGCTGCCATGGGATCTGGCATTCCCGACACGCTACGCGGGTTCGGGTTGATCACCGGAGCCTGACGTCCACCGGGAGGTGGCCGATGCGGATGAGGGCCAGACCTAGCGCCCAAAGGCGACATCGGCGCTGGCCCGTTCGGTCGTTGATCTGTGGTAATGCCGCGCTGCGCCTGCAGACTAGAGACAAGAGATGCTCGGGATACATTTTGGCTGTCGTAGGGCGAAGACGGGCTGATCGCAAGGTGGCCCATGCCAACATTGACGCGACTGTCGACACTGCTGCGGCGAGACTCGAGCTGGGACCCGACTTCAGAGCTCATTCTATTATGAGGGTGCTCCAGGCCCTGATTCAACGTGGGCAAAGGCGTAGGCTGCCGATAAGTTAATGGAAGTGGTGGCATGCAGTAGGTCGGGTTACTAACCACTGGTGCAGGGCCTCTAGCGGATTGGGGAGTGCCAGGCACCGAGGACTTGGAGGGCGAGTCTTCATGGTTTAAGATTGTTTGTAGTTGTAGGCCAGTAGTGTTGGAAACACCAGACGAGTCTGTGAAGTTATTTGTTAGCGATGTTTGCCAAAGAGCCAGGAGACGAAGCATCTCATCGGAAAGAGACGAGACGAGACGAGACGAATTTTCCAGCGAGGGAATTTCTTTTTTGAAGCAACCCAAAATAAAAAAGCTAGGACAAATGATGTGAAAGAAGAGCTTCCAATGCTACAAGGGCTGGGAGAACTCACGCTTGCTCTGAGTGAGGGACCAGTTGCCCGAGTCACGTGCGGCGTCGGAAAGCGGTCGCGACTGCAAGTTGAACTGGTCAACCGGCGGATGCTGCTGAGGGATAATTGGGCCGGTGAGCGAGGCAATTGAGGGGAGGGCCTGCTGCTGGCGTCTATCCGTGGGCGACGCGGAGGGATCCATGGTGGAGAGGTGGAGACGTTGGCCGGGGCAGAGCTCTAGCGGTAGTATCTAGCGCGTCCGCGGAGGACGACGGCCGAGCCAAGCTGAGGGCGCAAAGGGACGTCGGAACGCAGAGTCGCACGGCTGAAGTCGGCGATTACGCTACAGTCGGCAGAGGGCAGCTGGGCTGAGTTGCCGACATGTGCGATTGGGGCGCGGGCGACGGCGAACCGGGGCGGGCGGCGGGTAGGAGGAAAGAGCGGAAGGGCCGAGAAGGGCAGGCGCACCCGGAGGTGGGAGGGAAAGAGCTTGTAGGGCGCAGGTCTCGACGAAGCAGTCGCGTCCGGCGAGCAAGGTGGAAACCGCGTCCTGGAACGGCAGGCCGGGTAGGGAAGCCAGGAAGGAGCGGAGCGCGGCGCGAGAGAGCGAGAACGAGGGCGTGAGAGGCACACGCTGAGGCCGGCAGGGTGGCGGGTGGAGCGCGTTCGTTGCACCGAAGGCGGCGGGCGTGAGGTTCCTGGGTTGCAAGAACCGGACGAAGGCCTTTTCCCTTTTCCTTTCTTTTTTTGTCTTTTCCTGGGGGCTGACCGTGGCTTTTCGGCCGACCTTTCAGCCCGCAAGCTCTCTCGCTCAACCGCGGATGGGGATGGCGGTGGTCGGGTCGCGGCGCGCGAGCTCAGGAGCGGACGGGACTCGAGGCGTGCGACCGGTAGAGGCGCTCGGGCGGCGCCTTGCTTCGGACGGGGTCGGCCGAGCCAGCGGAGCGGGATCGGGGCCGTCGAGGGCGAGGGCGAGAGGGTTGGGCAGGCAGCCAGGCGTGCAGGAGGGCCGGGCAAGTATGAGGACGGGGAGCGGGAGCAGCGGCGGCGGCGGGCCCTGCGGAGAGAGAGGTGCGAAGAGCGCAGCCAACCGGTCGGCCAGGGTCGGGGCGCGCGGGCTCTGGGCCCGGCTGCGAAGGGAGCAAAGCGCCCAATGGCGGGCGGCGGGCCCGGGGGTTCCTAGCCCGCTCCATCTCCCGCGGCACGTGGAACCCCCGCGCGCCGCGTGTGAGAACACGCCCGGCCAAGCGACGCCTCGAGGCCGCGCCGCCCGCGCCGCCCATTCACCGCGCGCCGCCGCCGCGCCGCCGCCGCGCCAGCCCGGCTGCCCATGTGTGGCTGCTGCTGCGGGGGAGATCCACCGCCGCCTCTCTCTCTCTCGCTCTCTCTCTCTCTCTGAGGCCGCCCGCCTTGCATGTACCTAGGCACCTTGCTACTTAATGCCGCCCGCCCGCCCGCGATAAACGCCCGATTGATTGCGGCCGGTTAGAAAATAGAAAATCCCCGTGCGGAGGAGCGCCGCAAATATCCAGGGTGCCTGCCCGCCGCCCGGGGTTAGAGTGCCTGGCCCCAATCCGGTCCCATGCCCCGTCTGCTCCGACGATTATACGCTTTTCGCGGCCTGCTAATTAGCATTCAGCCCAAGCTGGCCCCGGGGCGAGGAGGAGGGATGGGGCAGGTTTTTGGGATGATGCCGCCCCTCCCACCCCCCTCCCACCCCCCTCCCACCCCCCGGTCCGCCACGACGTGCTAATGTAATAAAAACCCGCTATACATACATACACCCGATCCTTCCCGCCGCCCACGCGAGAGCGTAGCGACATTGGCACCCGCGGCTTCGTCATCGTCCTGTCTCCCTGAGTCGCAAGGCCGTGTGCGATGCGATTGCAGCAGGAATTCGGGATGCGCTCTCGTCAGCATTGCTCCCAGCTGTCAATTGGACGGACCCCGTAATGGTACGCTCTGTATCGACAGGTCTCTGCCAACCTATCTGACGTGCATCGAACAGCTTAGCTGTTATCTTGCCACCTCGCTCGGTCGAAGGTTATGTATGTATCCAAGGCGCCGGATCGCCCCCATATGTTGAGGGGCGTGTGAACTCCGTCGCTGGGCGACCTGGGCCTTGTCCCATATGTACCACCCACCAGCTGCCACGGATATTGCGAGAGAGGCCTGATGAATTCCCCCCCTCCCCCCAAAAAAAATTTCAAAATCGCACGAATCCGATTCGCCGGAACAGAGCTGATGCGCGCCCACCCCGCTCAGCAAAGAAACAAAAATTAAAAGAGTGTGCAACTCGTTGCCCGACTCCGATGTCCTGGGCTGTTTGGTCGGACGCGGACGCGGACGCGGCCTCCTGTCAAGTCTCGCCGCAAGAGTCCGCACGGAGGCGCCCAGCAGCAGCAGCAGCAGCAGCAGCAGCAGTAGCAGCAACGACAGCAACGACATACCTAGATCGAGTGCTCGCATCTTGTGCGCCCCAGCCCGTGCGAGCCGTGTGAACCGTGGTCAGCTGTTTGCGCGTCAAATGGCCGCCGCTCGCTCTCGCCGCAGCATGCCAGGGACTAAAAGGCGCCGTCGCACCGCAGCTTCTCAATCACGTTGAGCGTGCCACCGCAGCTCTTCCTTTTTGTCTCTCGCCCGCTCCCGGATCGAGTCGTTGAGCTGGCCCGGCATGACCGGTTTTTCCTCGTTGAGGGCCCTCTGGTCGCCCGCTTCAGGCCTTGTGTTTGCCCTTTGAGATCGAATCGGGCCCACAGCAGCTTGCCCGCGAGGCCCGAGTGAGCCTAGCTCCAAGCTCACCTCGTCCCTCTGCAGATGGCGCCCTTCACCAGTCGGCGCCGCTTCACCGGGGACACTCTTGTGCGTTCACAACACCCCTGGTTGAGCAACGGAAGGAATTTAAACGTTGTTTGCATCTGCTCTGTGCATGGGCAGACTGGTAAAATCCGCCTCCCCTTCTCCCCGGGAGATATTCCCATTTACCCTCTGCACTCCAGAGTCTAGCCAGACTCCAATTCTGCCTTGCCTCTCCGCTTCGTCGCGCGACAGCCGTATGCGGTTTAGCTCCCGCTGCACGTCATGAAATTGCCCTCCCTCCTTTCCGCGTTTCCGTGATTCCTCGATATCTGCCCGCCTCTGCCACCTTATGAACGAGCGGGCCGCGACCATGTAATCTGATCCGGCACGGTATGTTACGGTACGTACCTGTTTCCCTATCGCAGGCAAAGAGTGCGAAGTCGCACGGTGAACTCGAACTCGAACAATTCCGTTCGCTCGAGCCTACTCATGCGCGATCGGGCCTCCCTAACATTGTACATGCAAATTCGCCGCTTCAGCCACCTTCGACGCTTAACCAGGAGCGACGACCCTTGACGCCTAATGGAGGGAAAAACGAAAAAAAAAAAAAAAAGTCTGACCACGGCTGCACAGCTGTGTAGCGCAGGCTGAGGGCCTCCCCTTCGAGTGCGTAGTGCGTACTATGCATGTACTCATGTGGGAACCCTCAGCCGCAAGTCCTCCCTAACAGCATGGGTTCCGCGGTCGTCAAACCCATGTCTCTCAGGTATCATGGATCAATGCTCATGGCAGCATGCGAACAGGAAACAATTGCCACCTGCTGATCGCCCTTTGAGTCCGAGAACTCTGGAGCTTTCCCCGAAGGTTGGACTTCTGGAAACGCGACCAAAAAAATGCCCGGCTTAGGCGCACGCCGTCGCACACAGTTTTTGTGCTTCCCTTCCCTTCTCCCTCGCTACCCCAACTCGAGGACGGACCGTCATGTTGTGCCGTGAGGCGAAAGCCGCTCGTCGGCCCACACGCTCTTCCTCCCTGCGCTCCCCAACCGTCCGTCCGGACTAGAAAAAGCAACTCGGACGCAACGCAAACGCTCGCCCCCTTTCTTCTCCCCGGCCAATCTCCTTTTGCCGCGCTAGCTCGCGCCCCGATTTCCTATTTTACTCTGCCGGTTTCCTTTGTTGGTTTTGCTAGGCGCCGTTCTCCGGATGCCAGCCTCCTTCGGGCTTTAGGCGTCGATCCTTCCCACTACCACGTATCTCTCTCTCTCTCTCCCCTCGTTCACCCACTCAAAGTTTGTGCTGCCCTTTAGGCACATGGCTTTCCTATTTTGCTCGCACGAAACGTTGGACAGTCGTACTAACCCGCTAACCTCTTTTTTTTTCCTTTTCCCCCCTTTGGCCTTTCTCTCTTTCTAACCTACCCTCTTAACGTAGCCCCCTTCGTACGCCCGCCCTCCCGCACATCCCCCCCACCGTACACGCCGTGCCCGTGTCGGCGTCCCAGTTACCAGGTTTCGATCGCCCGTCGCAGCCGGACCAGGGCGGGGGGGCGACGTTGCCGTCGCACAGGTTCCGGAACCAGGCCGTATGAATTCTTCCTCAAACTGTGTCTTCCTTTTCCCGCTCGCCCCTGGGCGGGTAGGCTCGCCTCCGTGGCGAGCCGGTGGGCTTCGCGGACGCGGCGGAAAGGGGCTTTCAGAGCACGGATGAGCTCAGCCCAAGCATCTGCGTAGGTGCAACGAATGTGTGACAGTGTCATCGCCTCTACGGGGGCATCCTTAAAGGTCTCTCGAATGTTGTTCCTAAGTAAAGTACTAGATATTGCTGCTGAGAAGACGCTGCGGCGACATTATTGATTGTATAACAATTCTAAATATGAGGCCTATCCTGTGCGTTTGGTGGCCGTGAAGAGTCTGTGCGGACGCCAATTCGTCCATACGTACGTCTATGCATACCCGTGCCTCTCTCTCTGGTATTTCCAGTATCGTCATCTAATGCCACGTCCAGGATGAGGGGACTACCGCCGCCCAAAAGGGAATGCCAAGAAGGCGCGAGCGAAACTATGAACGCCGGCGGGCTCTCGTGAATTTTAAATGCACTAGGAATGAATGCATTAGAAGGGTCCAGATTGGTTTGAACCTAACGAGATACAAAGGGGCCTCTACATCAAGCGTAATAGACCCTTTTAGGATCTGTAGGAAGATATCCCCATATTGCGCGGATCTTAGGCCGATGGCAGTGCCACAGTACGGTGTAGTGCTCACTTTGGGCCTGCTGAGGTGCACTTACTGCTTGTTATTGATATCATGTATACCTAGTATACGGAGCGCTCTATGGAGATATTCCCCAGGCGCATGCTATAGCCAAGTCATCCCTACTATGCGCTGGATACTCGGTTCATAGTTGTACCCGCATAGCTACGTCCATCATTAGTTGGGAACTATCAATCTACTTTTCCTGCTACAAGGGTCTGTTGAGAGTATTGATGTGGGCACTTCAGTCAGAGGGAGCGTAGTCGCACTAAAAACAACGTCAGTGTCTGGGAATATACTCGGTTTGTGAATAGTTGTTGCTTTTCAAACATGACCATAAAGTAAAGATCGTGACGTGCTCTTGCTCAGAACGGAATACGCATGTATCAGTAATACTATCGATACCGTGTGTTCATGAGATAATTCCAATGCTGAACAAGATCTGGCTTTGGATAAATTGAATTTTATGGCATAGAGACTAGAAATAGTCAGGATTTCTAATTGTTTTCACCGCTTAGAACCGTAGAGTGAATTTGGTTAAGAATATGTATTAGTCACATGTGACGCTACAGACATGCTAGTTCCATGAAGCGACTGGAGGCCTCTACTCTAGCCGCCATCAATGCCCTAGACACAACATGCTAACTCCTGATAACAGTACTACTAGAAGGGTGTTTGAAGCTTTTACAGAATGATAAAAGACAGCCAACCTCTGTGGCAATACAGAGCGGTAATTACAGCGAAACCAGATTGGACTCAACAGCAATGGAACAGAACCACAAAGTAGGCGGAATGGGAAAGCTATTACAGACCCCAGAATAAAAATGATGGGAGTACAGGGAGCAGTGTTGAACGCGCTCGCTATCCTCCTAAGAAGACTCCACCCAATCATAGCCCTTATTCTGTGGTTGCTTGTCCGTCGCCGCAGGTCGCCAGTCGCCGAGTGGGAAATAGTAAAATTGTTGACCATCCCGAGAGCACCAAAAGCCATCTTGTTTATATACGTCGTGCTCTTGTGGAGCTTTCAGAACAAACCAGAACTCCTTTGCGTCCTCCAGGACCCCGTTGCTTTGGTGCCACTCTTGTAGCCCCATGCGAGCCACAATGTTATCCAAGGAGTAATTTGTACCGGCGCCAGCGATCCCTCGAGTTTCCAGTTGCTCGACCAGGAAGGATAGCGCCGATTCAGGTGGTGAAGCCCATTGGGATGGCTTCTGATGTACCATAGACTGGATATCATCCTCCGGCTCCAGCAGAGCCCAAACACTGTCAGGCGTATACTGCACGCACACTTCATCCAACAGGCCGACGAGAACTAACTGCATGGCGTAAGCGATCACCATGCACCAGTAGTAATTCCTATCGATGGATATGTCATTAGGCCTCCGTTGAGAGCTGTGGAGCTCTAGGGTAACCGTAATGGTTCTGATGCTGGTGCGGCGCCCGATAAAATCCATCAAAGGTCTGACCTCCGTAATATCGAGATGATCGTAGTCCGGCTCCGGAGGAAAGCGGCACCACTTCAGTTCGACGGACCTGATCCATTCTAGAATAGGACTCGGCAAGCGTCGAAGAATTACGTGCAGTATTTGTGGGCCACTATCGAATGTCGGCGTATGCCGCTTGAACAATCTCTCGAGAATCTCAACAGCGACCCTCTTGTTCACAAGAAGAAGATCTGACCGCGTCCGAACGATGGTATCCACGAGAGATCCCCAGAAGCGCAAGACCAGCCGCCGGCGCCCCGCGATTGTTGCTTTGCAATGCTCTTCAGCGTCTACTAGGAGAAAGTCCCATATCATCTGCCGGAGCTCGAGAGGGAGGTTCATAAGCTCCGGCGCCATGGTCAGAACGGAAGCTGCTCACACGTAAGTGTCATCGGAAAACGGGCATGAAAGAGCACATCCGTCAAAGGTGCAAGACACACAGCAGCACAAGTAGTAACTGAAGGAATGCAGAGTAACCCATATATCAACAATAGAATGAAGTAAAAATCCACAGGTGAGAGTGGTATGTTTTACGACAATATTGAGAAGATTCCGACGATGAAATTAAGCAAAGTCAGAAGTTGTAAACAAAATCTGCGAGCGCAAACAAGACGCGATTCTTAAGAAAGCACGTGGGAGAATCCAAAAAATTATCACAGACGCGATAAGTGTATCTTCAGGGCACATACTGAGCAGTCGGAAGGGAAAATCCTATGCGATAGATGCAAGGTCGTGCGGTGTGGTTGTGGAAAAGGTCAAGGGACGCGACTACGTATGTAGTAGGCCAGTTGGGGTTTTCAAAGCCGTAAGGCTGCGCCATTTACTACTTAGACCAATCAGAGTTGTGGCCCTGCGGTGCAGGGAAGGATTACATAATAACATCCAAGGGTCGGGCTGACCTATACCCGAATTCCACCAAAGCCGGAGAAACCTCCGTTGTTGTGTTCCTTTAACTTGAGACTCAGCCTCTTCTACCGGGCACTCCGTGATGGTCGCCGACTACTCAACGCCTGTGCTATACGAGCCCTACTGGTACTAGTTTTGCAACAACATCAGCATCCTTTTTTTTTCGGTCTGTTCAATTAGCAGCACTAACACGTTGACTGCGCCTCCATGATTTTCCGTGCGCAGTACTTGCAAAGTTGCGGAACGATTCCAATTCAAGCTCCATCGAGAGTCAACTAGTGAGAGTACCCGTCCTACTCTGTGGATGAGTGAATCCAAAAGCCCATCATGCGTAGCGAGTGCTCCATACGCATCTTACCTACATATGCATGAATTCGTAGTTGAAACCACCCAGACCGCTCCTAGGCGAGGCTAGGAGCGGCGACTCCGGTAAGCCCCGCCAGATACGGGGCGCTTAGACCTGCCTCCGCTTCAGCCGTTCACGGTCGAACGCCACGCTACGACACTACATACTGCAGCTGCAAAAAGCCCCTATACCACCCTCCGTCCACGCTAAGACTTGCTCTCCGGCGCAGCCATCACGTAAGTGCCGAAATTACTGAGTCTTCATCGGAGGGAGCCGAGTCGCCGGCTCGGCGTCACCGCTCTTGGGGAATGCTTCGCTGCGCCGCAGTGCATGCCTTCCGCACAAAGCATCGTGATAGGCCTTCTTGTCTCGGGTACCTGATTTTCGCCATAATCGAGGTGGCTGAGGGTCGGACGCAGGTAAAATCTCAGCCCTTCGCAATCGCACCTGAACGTGTATGATCTGCTTCAGAAGCCACTGGTCTGCGCCTCAGAAGCCAGGGTCTAGGATGTTCGCGCCGAAGGCTATTCGCTGAAAACATGCTATCCCACCGTAGAAGAGGTCGCCGACTGAACTTCTGGTGCGATGCAGTCCTTTGCTGTCGCGGCGTGTGCGGTGTAACTCAGTGACTAGCGCTCTCAGGTAGACCGACACAATTCAATCTCACTATGTCGCTTTCAGTATTGTTCGAAGGCCTCGACGAATATAAGAACTCTTGGCCTGGCACCGTTGAAAGAGTATCAATCAACAACAACAACATCGACTCTCACACAATCAAACACTCCAATCCTTTACTATCCTCCAAAACCTACTCTCCTACTCTTTAACTTCCAAAGTTATTTCCACCTCATAAACATACGAGATGATGGTCACTTCCTTCTTCTCCGCCGCTGCCATTTTGTCCACTGCCCTGGCCTTGCCAACCACTGCCCCCGAAGGCCAGGCCGAGCGGTGGCAGCTGCAAATCCAGGCTCCCGTCAATGCCACCTTCGACGGCAAGATGGTTTCCGTCCTGCCTCCCGCTGCCTGCAGACAGCAATGGGGCGCTCTTGGCTACCGTGCCAACGCGGAACTGACTCCGTACACCTTCAACCGCACCGCCAACGGCGAAGGCTACGAGGTCTTCAACACCGATGGCGGACGCCAACTGATGCTCGCTGGCGTCGACATCTCCCCGGCCCTGATCGAAGTGCCGGATCCCGAGACCGCTGCCATTGGCGACGACATGACGAAACTATGGGACGACTGGCGCTTCTTTGTCCGTGGCTCGGACGCGTCCAATGGCATCGAGTTTATGTACAACTTGGAAACCATTGGTGGCGCTTCCACCTGGCGTCTGTGCAATGACGAGGAGGGTGATGACTACTCTCTCTATTCGTTTGACGGTAAGTACCTTGTTTCAGAAAACTGTCCAGCCCTTGCTAACACTATTGCATAGGTCTTAACCGCCTTCCACACAGCGGTTGTGCAACTGTCAGGCTTATCCCTGTTTGCGCGTCTTAGTAAAGACAGAAATCGTAAAAGTCTACACTGTATAAGCGGATTCGGAGAGTTTTCTCAACTAGACTGCATTTAGGCCCGGCATCTTCGCATTTTGGGTGTTCTCAGCATTTTGGCATCGCATTTATATTTGGGCTTGCATTAGATGTACTTTCGTTGTTGTTTTTATCTCTTTTTCATAGACTCTTCTGCTTTTTATTCTGCTTTTTATGCTACATTACGCCTATTCCTCGAACGTGGACTGGAGTTTTCACACTCCTTAGATAGCATTGGTAGGCCAAAGTCGCTCATTACGTCATATATGAATACAACTCAGCCCTTCTGTACATACACGGCCCCAAATCAAAACTTTTGCACCGACAAAGTCACATACCAGCGAAAAAGGTTTATCCCAGCCGTACTCCACTACCATCCCATCCAACTCCCTAATCCTCGATATCATCATCACTCAAGACCAGGCTCGCTGGCTGATCCTGTCGCTGGCTTGGAGCATCAGGCATGGTATCATCATCCTCAGGCTCTTCCTCATTTTGAGTTCCTACGCCCTTGAATACGGTGACCTTTTCGATTTCCTTCAACAAGGAGGCAAACGGAGACAGGCTCCGTTTGTGGATGGCGGCCACATAAGGCAAACGTTCGAGCACCATCTCTTGTCTACTTGAACCGACAAGCACACAGCTCGGCGACGTGGTGTCCGGGTCCGACGACGCCGTTGAAGACATGCGAGAATTATCTTGGTGGCCGTTCGAAAAAGAGCGTGAAGAGTTCTGCCACGCTTCTACCCCTCCAGGCCGGGAGGACTTCGACAAACCCTGCATTTCGGGGCCGTTCTTGATCAGGAAACCGTTCTGCGCTCGACTAACCCACAGATCGACAAGCCCTTCGATCTCTTCCCGCACACGCCACAGCTTCAAGGATGTAGGATAGAGCATCTGATGCGTCGAAGCAGCACCTCTTCCTCGCCCCACTGTTGACCCCGGGGCAGCTGTGCGCTTGACCGGGGAGGGCAGCGCGAAGTGAAGGCCGCGAACGCTAACGTGAAAACTAATTTCATCTTGACGGAGTGACTCGATGCCTGTGCTTTGAAACTTGCGCCTTGCGGATGCAGCAAGGCCGAACCGGTCAGGCGAAAGGATGTCCGCATCCGATAGCGCATCGATACATCCATTGATGGAGTCCATGGTGTCTTCCATATCCATTCGTTCACAAGATAGGATGTAGTTTTCATGAAGTGCCGAGACAAACGTTTGTGTATCGGTTCCAAGTTCGTCAATTAGCCTATTGACGTCGACATCGGACGCTTTCGGTCGCCTAAGATGCGGGAGGAAATTTGGCGGTTGAGGCGGTGGCCCACCTTGGTCTGTTCTCTTGTTATATACCACCTTTCCGACAGAGTGAAAGATTCCTAGAGCACTCTCCCGTTCGGAGATCATAGCAAGAGATCGTTTCTCCATGTCGGTCAAGGGAACATTATTCGAACTCCTCTTCGATTTCGTAAATGCAACTTTAGCGCCCCAACCATCACTATCGCCCTGAACACAAAGAAACTCGAGGACAGACACCGAACTTCGGACATCTCCACCTTCAGCAAGCCTGTTGATGACCTGGGGTCCTGGTGTTCTCCGTCTACCGGATTTCCGCGCTTCTTTCACAATAACAAGCTCCAAAGCTTTTGTCAGAAACGTTGGTGCAATGGGGTTGTACTCAATGGTTGTAACACCGGGGTGATGAAGAATTTCCGAACCAAGAAGACGATGGGCGGTAAAGCTATCTGCAGATGCCGAACTGCTGGTGAGAAGTGTCTCGGAAACTATGATCACAATAGGTACAACTGGCTGAGCCCCAGCAGAAGAAGAGAAGGCTGCCAAGGAAGGCACGTTCGCAGCCAAGAATTGAAGGATGGCTTTTCTAAATGATTGTAACGCTGACGATGAATGTGTCAAAGAGGCAGGAAACTCTTCTACAAGAACGAGTTGCCGAGGAGAATCAGCTGTAGATTGATCTGAACGACCCTCCGAGTCGTCAAGCACGTCCAGATGAAGGCTGCCGAACTTCGCCGTTCGCCCTAGGAAATCATCGAATGACGCTCCATATGAGACGGAACCCGTACTGCCAAGGGATCCACTAGGGTTTTTCCATTCCTGGATGACAAATCCCGAATCTCGAGACAAGAGAGATATCGTGGTGCTCTTTCCACTTCCAGCCGGTCCTTTCAGAAGCAAGATCCTCCTCCTGTCTCTCCCACAGAAAACGTCTTGAAGCCAGGTCCTAACTTCGGCGACTTTCTTTTTGTGGACCGCAAGCTCCTCCAAATTCACGGGGCCATATTTGTCAGTCCAAGGTCGTCCGTCGTCGACGGATGCCCGTCCAGTTGACTGAGATGCAGCGGGTAACTTGGTCCCTTGGATGCTCTTGAGGAACTTTTGACTGCCACCAACCGCATTGCTGGCATTGGATGATGTATCGCCAAAAGCACCACGGCCTCGTTTGCGAAGTGTGAGTGCTGTTTTTGAGCCCGGAGGAGGCTGAAGGCTCCTCTCCAACTCATCGACATCTTCGACCGTTATGTCGTCATCCTCAATATAATCCTCGTCCTCCTTGGTGAAAGAGCGTGTTTTCTCCGGGCTGACAGCGTTCTGCGACTGTTGCCGCTGGATAGCATTGCTGAAAAAGTACGAGATATCCTTCTGCGGGGACTGGTGCGCGCCTTGAGGATTGCGGGCGGGTCGCTTTGGCTTCGAGGGAGACGGCTGCGCAGAGGACGGGTTCGACCCCGTCGAGGCATTACCTCGAGGCGAGGATATAATCCCATTTCTCAGGGTGCTCTGTGTCTTGGTGGAAGCCTTGGTAGGTCGGCGTCGCGCAGGGAGCTCGTCGGCGTCGCTCTCATCTGAAGGCGAGGCGACCATTCTCCTCCTCCCACCCGGCCTCGACATTCCGCCCAACAGTGCGGAGGGCGTCGATGCCACGGAGCGGCATTTGGCAGAGCAAGCTGGGGCTTCGGACGGCGGCGAGAAGGTGGAGGCGATAGGTCGCAGCTCGATGACGGACTCGGCTCCCGTCGGGCGCATAGCGCAGCCCCCTTGGCCGGACCTGTGTCCGCAGAAGGTCGAGGTCAGGTGCCCGTGACTAAGCGGGGAGTGAGGCTAGCCAAAGGCAGTAGGTAAGTAAGGACATGGGTGTTCCATGCAAGTACCTCTCCCACCTAACCGCGTACCCGGTGGCCGCTATACTACGGAGGCGGCAGTCCCTCGCGAGACCTGAGCCACGTGTTGCTGCCGCCTCATCTTGCCTTGACCGGCGCCAGGTAACACTGCGACACCATCTTTATTTCATTGACTTCCGTGTCGAACCAGGCGCTACAACAAAAATAGCGGCGCCAATCCTCGCCAGCGCCTGCGAACGGCGCGCCACTGGGAACTCAAACATGCACTGTGCACCCACCTCCGCAGTTTGCCATGACGCCGGCTAGTGCGCGGCGCGGACCGGTCGCCGCCCAGCCGCTATCTACCCTATCTTCGGGCTTTGCGGCCTAGATTCCCAGCCGCACATGCCCGCCTGACGGGCGAGCGCTGCGACGTTACTGGCCGCGCCACGGCCAACGGAGAGCCTCCACGACGTTCGTCGTTCTCCAGCCATGCGTCTCACAGGCGATCACCTCCCCACCCAACAAAGTGTCCTGCAGTCCGAAGCCTCCTTACTATCTGGCCGCCAGGCTAGAGCCCGACGTTTGGCGCCGTCGCCCTTCACTTTCGAGTCTAGCCGGTTCTCACAGGGCCAGTATCAGTCCCTGCTCTGAACTGGCAAGTAAAAAGCTGACATATGTTCCAATTGCCGTAGCGAGAGCACTTCCGGGCCCTTCTTTTCTCCTCTCGTGCCAGCAGAGCCGAGTCTTGGTTTTCCTAATTGGAAGAGTCACGGGTTGCCTCACCATTTCTGTCGTTAATTCATGGCACTCGTTCATTGGTCTGGTTTTCAGCGTGACATTCCATACCTACGGACGAGGCGGAAACTTTGAGTCTTGGTTGGGCTCCGTTGTGTTGTTTGGCTGGGTGCCTGTACTTAAAAATCGCGTCTTGCTCTGTCCTCCAGGCAGACTCCCTTGAGTTATTACTTCGCACAATTAAAACTCGTTTACAGAGCAAACCACACGTCTGCAATCCAGCACGTGCTCTTGCCTTTTCGGTGTTAAGCGTTCTTTTCGACGGATCCCAGAAACGCGTGAATTCATATCAACCCCTTGGGATGATAAAAGCTCACGACAACAGCAAACTCAGCTAAAACTTACCGAATTCCTCCTCCGCGCTCGGTTACACATACCTTTACCTCAATTCACAGTATCGGCCGCACATTACTCCTCACCGAATCACAATGTCTTCGCCGACTCCGAGCCCAGCTCGGAGTCGACCGACAAGTCCGGCCCTCTCGGCTGCGTCCGCAAACCACTCAACGAAAGACACTACGGAGGACACTACTGGCCTTCAGCCGACTGTGGAGGACGAGCCCAACGGTGGCGATGCCTCCGTAGAAGCTCCTGCCGAGTCCAAGTCCGATGAAGAAGAGAGTCATAGTCAAGTCAATTGGGGTGGTGGAAGTAACACCTTTCCACAGGATGATTCGGACAAGGAATCCGAGGAGGAGAAGACGACAGCCATGCCCGGCGATAGCCTTGCTTCTGAGGACAAGACAGACACCATGGACCCGGACAACACAGACGACATAGATGGGCTGACAACGGAAGGACACGATTACAACGATGTCGATCACAGCCTAGGGTCAAACAACCCTTTCGCAGGTCTAGGAGGTGGCGGCCCGGCCCAATCAACCAACCCCTTTAATACTCTAGAGGGTGACGATGCTGCGGCGTCGGATGGAGAGAAGACTGAGGGAGGCAACGCACCAGAAGGAAATGACAATTCTGACGAAGCTGAAGAGCCTGACACTGGCGTACCGGAGACTGGCGGGGCGCCGGAGACTGGCGACCCAGTACCTGACGACCCGGAGGTGGCCGAAGCGGAAGAAAGTGATATATCTGCGGATAGCGACGAAAAGGATGACGAGGACAATCCTAGCCCGAATTCGAGCACACCAGTTCCCGAGGATGCTCCTCCGACCCAAGTGGCGATGTCCAATCCCGTCACTGAGTCTCCTGCGATGTCGACAAGGGAGCTTGCGACTCCTACGCCGCCCCCACGAGCGCCGACTCCGCCTAGGTCGACTTCTCCAAGCGTGCCGAAGTCCTCGCCAACACTGTCGAACGTGTCTCAACGCCAGTCTCCAAGACCTCAGCCACCTGCCATCCCAGGCTTCGAGCAGTACTCCTCACCTGCTCCACCTCCTCACATGAGTCACAGCCGGAGCCAAAGCATGCATTACTACTCTCCCTCTCATCCTCCACCCGGTGCAGCAGTGCCATACTATCAGCCTACGCAATACATGAACGCGTATCCCGGTGCCCCTGGATACGGCATGCCTCCTCACGGTACCCCACCGTACCAAGCGTCACCACATGGATACCCACCTCACTATGGGATCCCTCCATCCAGTCCTACTCTGCGCAGGCACGACTCTGTGGCTTCGAGGCACAGCATTCCCGGCGACTTTTCCAAGCCGTCACTTACAGGCGACACCGGCGTGTCTTTTGACGAAGATCCCGCCTCACTCCTAACCGAAATCTCCTCGGCGCTTCCCGATTTGCATGCGACGCTCAGTCGCTACAATAATGCGTATGACCAGCTCGGAGTCCGGGCCGAGAGACTTCGGCACGTCCAACAAGAGCAAGTCAGAGCGCTGCGCGAAAAGGAACGTCACGTTGAGACGTTGACGAGGCAAGTCGAGGACTCTACGAAGCGGTATGAGGCGGAGAGTGGCAAGTTGCGAATGCAAATTGGGAACCTCGAGGATAAGAAATCCGACCTCGAAGATGACTTGGCAGACATGTCTGCTGGGAGGAAGGAAGCCGAGGAGCTCAACAGAATTTTAGGAGCGAGGATTTCGGATCTCGAGGAGCAGCACATTGCTCTTCAGAATGAAAAGGAAGAAGCAGAGAAGCGTGTCGAAGAGGAGCAGGACAAACTCCGGCAAGAGTTCGCGGACTGGAAGGCTGCCTCAACAGAAGCGTTTGAGACGGAAAAGCAGGAGATAATCACGGGGCTCGAGAAAAAGTTGAAGGATCAGGAGGACCGTTATGAATTGGCTCAAGCAAAGATGCTTGATGATCACTTGAAAGAGAAGGATGCAATGCGTTCGACGTTTCAGCATCAGAAGCGCGAACAAGAGACGAGCTTCGAAATGGTCCGTAAGGAACTCGAGAACAACCTCAGTCGTGCTCAGCAGGATCTCGAACAGGCATTGAGGAAAGAGCGCGAGAGTCGCGAGGTTTGGAGTACCGAACGTGAAGCGCTAATCAAAGCGTGGGAAGAGGAGCGAGACAACCTCAGCAAAGGGTTTGAGGAGCAACGTGAGCTTCTCAATTCCCAGCATAAGAAAGAGAGGGATGACCTTCAGCGAACATGGATGATTCTGCAAGCCGACCTGACCAAGAAAGCCGACGAAGAGAAGGATGCATTGGCAAGGGAAAAGGCTGAAGTCAAGCGAGGCTGGGATGAGGACAAGGAGAGGTTCGAACGTATACTTCGAGATTTGCAAAGTGTTGCAGACAACCTTGGTACTGAGAAGAGCAAATTGCAAAAGATGCTCGAAGATGCTGCGGAACACGCAGATGTTAAAGGAAAGGGCGACGAGTACTAGTAAGTAATAGCCTGTGGCACCTTCTATCTGTTAACGATGAGTTTGCATGGTTTCGGAGTTTTGGGGACTCTGCGGTTGGCGAAAAGCAGATTGGTTGTCTTTAGAAATACATTTTCAACCCAACTTCCCCAATAAAGAGTATATTTTTGCCATGCACGCTTTTGGCTAACGTGTTGTGATTATCTAGTGTCGACTCTTTCTCGCAACTGTGGAAACAAATCTTGGATCTTTCAAACACACACTCTGTGAATGTCCCATCCACACTCCCTGAACATATCGTGGAAAAGGTCCCCTCCGATTTGCCCTCACTTCTTGACGACAGCACAGTATCTCGTCATCTACGAGCAGCATGCATGACACATTTGATCTGTGACATCCTAACGACGAGGATCTTTTCGCCATTCCTGTTCAGCCTCGATAGACGCGGAGACACGAACGCTATCTTCACAACGATCAGCAACGAACTTCGAGCGAAGAGTAGTCTCAAGGAAGCGGTGTGGCGACAACATACTCTGATGGCCTGCTTCACTTCTGAAGGCGCTAAAAAGAGCATGAACTATGCCGCTGGACAGGTAGTTGATGAAATCGTGGCTTGCATCAGACCATTCGGAGGCTCAAGTAGCGACGAGATGATTCGGATCAATGTCCGGAGCATCGTCAAACTCGCGGCAGAGACATGGAGATACGCTCGTCTTGAACGTGGAACGGTCAGAGCTCGCATGGCGGAGGCTGGTGACGTCTCCGAAGAGGATCAAGCAGCTGGGCTCTGGCTACCACACACGGTCGATCAGGACGTGTGTGTGTCGTTGGGTGCCGAAACAATTGAAGAGACGACGCCCGACGAAAAGATTATCTTCCCACTTATCCCAGTCGTTCGACGCGAACCACTGCATGAGAGCTGTCGCCTTGGCGACAAAGAGCACGTCGATACTGGGCGTATTTATAGCCGCGGACTGGCGATTTATGGGAGCTCTCTAAGAAAGCTGCAGGGTCTGGGAAACGGAATAGGTGACAGTTCGGCGCCAGATTCCGGAGAAGGTCAACGCAATAATCCATTCTCTGGCTTCAATGGTATGTCAGGAGGCTCCGTCCCAGAGTCAGCCCCACCGCCATATGCCCCCGGCGAAGGGGGACTGGATGATGAGGAGCGAAGTCCTTCCGAGGAACCGACGGAGCCGGCACAACAGAGCGTGGCCGACAACGGAGGCAATAACCCATCAGAGGCATCCCAGCAACCCCCGTCGCCATCATTTTCGAACCCGGCCGTCCAGCAACCCTGGGAAGTTTCATTCTCTGGACCACCTCGGACTGTGCCGCAGCCAGAGTCGCAGCCACATAGCTCCGATGAGAACAATGAGCCACCTACGAATTCCGAAGCCTCGGGTCGGGCTGATCTAGAACAGGAGCGGGACGTTGGAAACCTCGCTCCCACAGACGTGCCGACCGACGCTGCTATTGAAAGAGCGCTTGCAATGCCGGAACCCGAGATGGCTCAGCCTACAGCCCTCCGCGCCGGGGATCCAACGTCCATCGCGGAGCCATCTGATTTAAACACTGGTTACCCCGCAACATACCAGGCAACTGACACGGCGCCAGCCTCGCAACTCCCCAGCGGTGTCGCCACACCTCTCGATGAAGAGTCGAGACCTGGGACTCGGGAGCACACGCCGCCGTTGTCTCGTGCTGCAACTCCACCCTCGCCCCTCTTCCCGGCCGTTGATGAGATAGACGGGCTCCAGCATCGCCCTGGCCGCCTTCGTCCCTCAGTGGGAAGCAGGCGGACCAGCAACGCTAGCGTAAAAGAGATCCATGGCGCTGCTGGTGGTAGGCGGGACAGCTTCTCTCTCAACGCCTCAGGCGGAGAGAGCGGGGGACGTGGCGGGCCTCGGGTAGTATCGACAGATGGTCGGAGTGCAGCCATTAAAGGGCTGTACAGAAGCCCGTCCAGACCGAAGAAGCTCTCAGGGAAGGGCATTAAGAACGGGAAGGCAACGAGGGGTGAAGAAATGGGGTGGAATCATTAATGCGTGATTTTTTTTTATTACTCTTGCGCGGCTTTTCATGGAAATGGTGTCTGGATTTCGAGTGCTGATATATTCAACATTCATTTTGACTCGTTAGTCCCGTTTTGATAACAGTTGGCTGTCATTCTCATTCCTTGGCTGTATCCCGAGGCAGTTTAATGTCCTCGTTCATGCAGCTTACTGTCCTCGTTCATACAGCTTGCGTTCCTTTCGAAGGCGTTTCTTATGTACAATTACATTCACTGTTGAAATAGATCTCAGAACATTTGGCAAAATCTTCGCAGTCATTTTGCATTGGGTCTCAGGTTAGTGGTTGATGTTACTATAGTATTAACCGCGACTTTACATGGAATTCAAACTGATTGAATGAAAGTCGGGCTGCGTGACCGCGAAAGAAATAGAACCAAGGGAGTCGAGCTTTGTCGAGGTGCTTGTAGTTCCTAGGAATGTTAACCTAGCTGTGGCGCAGCTCTCAGTGGGGTTATGCCCCGCTTGTTGTTCCCCGCCACCGCCGGCGTCGGACTCGCTTCCGCCAAATAACGAAAGCTCGCAAGACCTCCACGACTGCATCTTAGCACCGCGGTATATTTGCGTGGTTTACCGCATATTGATTAGCCATGGCTGAGGCCGAATCTGCTAGCAGGCCTTCTGGATCTTTTCCGAAGCAGGTTCTGTACTGTGGAGGCTCGTTTAACCCCCTTTCCGGTATGAAACTTGAGCGTTAACATTTATCACAAATGCAGTGTGCTCCCTTCCATCAGAAGTAGGTACGCCTTTTAGTTGCGCCATCCTTCCGACAATGTCCTAGTCTAACCCTGCTGCTGGAATAGTATTGCGAGTTCGGTGGCACCACGAAGAAATGCGAAGAATGGCTGCTGCAGGCCGACCCTGAGCTCCATGGGCGCCTCTACTCTCAGGGTGCACAAGCCTCTAGCTCCTCTAACTGAACTGCATTCGAGGCCGCACTCATCACTGACCCGGCTCACTCGATAGATGCCATCGAAGCGAACATGGCCGCCCTATCCGTCGACGCTCAAAAGCGTGCCGAGAAGGACGCGCAAAAGAAGGCCGCGAAAGCCGAGGCAGCCGCCGCCCGCGAACAAGAGAAGAAGGCCACATCAAAAGTTGTGATCAAGCGGGTGGAACGGAACAAGCGCAAATTTGTGACTGAAGTGACCGGGCTGGAGGCGCATGGGCTAGACCTGAAGAAAGTTGCGAAGGACTTCGGCAAGAAGTTTGCAACAGGCTCGAGCGTCACCAAAATGCCCGGCGGCGGAGAAGCGATTACCGTCCAGGGCGACGTGAGTGACGATATATACGACTACCTTGTCGAGATATATCCAGGTATTCCAGAAGACAACGTGGAATGCGTGGAGGATAAGAAGAAGAAGGGGGGTTGAAATGTCAAAGAAGTCCAGATCTTCGTGTGGGCGTTTAAAGCATCTGCGTGTTCTGTATGGCGGAGATTGCCCTTGCGAGCGGACAACAGCCATAGGTACTAGGTAGTATATTTGGCGTTGTTGGCTATTGGACGCATACCGCCACAAGATCCAAATTTCCGGTCGTTATGGCCGTATCAACTCGTAAACTACGGAATAGACCGGAAATAGAAACTCGATTAGTTCACCTCCTAAGAACAACCAGTTGCACAGTTCGATCTGAAAGCCAAAAAACAGCTGTCAAAAATTTCCTAAGTTTATAAAGAATGATGACACTAGAAATGTCTAGAGCTTCTTTCTATCACATCCTGGGTACTTCTGCGAGTGTCGAGCATTTTTAACTGAGGATGTGTCCGAAAAAACCTTCGTTCTGTGCTCAGAAATACAAAGTGAGTTACACACTTCATGCTGATGATTAAATCCAAGTACTTTCGTATCAACAAGACCGATCGAATACTGCCCGATCTTGTCCACATGCAAAATCCAAAGTCTGCGCTCGAGGACGACGGGAGCTCTTGAAACGGGTTACAAACTAGGCAGCGAAATAAAGCGCGACAAACCATACGATTTGCTCGTTGTGTGGTCGCGAAATCGGCCGCTTTAGAGTGCCCACGTCATGACTCGCTTTCCGCCCTTGATCGGAGTTAAAATTTTGCCGTACGATGTCCGCTAACTCTCCGTTCTACCTACTACGTACGCACGTTATTGTCGGGTGACAAAGCGTCGGAGCGGCTTAGACGGGTGGAATCGGGAGCACTCTTGTGCCGGCGATCAGTGCACCGGGTTAATTATCAGGCCGATCCGCTGGAGTCGGGCGCACTCACCAGGTGCACCCGCTAGGGCAACACGCTATTCCTTCGACGCGTCAAGCCAAGCACTTGTCGTTCGAGGTTTCCTCCGGCCGTACGCTCGTCAGGCTGAAGCTGTCGGTGGATGACACGGCGCGCGGTCTGAAGCTGAGTCCGCGCTAGCGAAGGAGTTAGAGGTCTTGTAGCGCGCATGTCGCACAGATTATAGCTCCGACCAAGCATTTTGATTTCTAACGTGGGTGCGAACGCTTTGCCGTGTCAGTCGGCAAGCCGCATGTATTTATCTTGTCGAGAACGCCGCTATGTTTTGGTGTCGTGAACTCCAAAGGCAGTCAATCCCTCGTGTTCTCTAAAGTGCCATGCCACGTTCGATTACTTCCAGAGTTGCAAACATGCTTTCCCCCAGAAGCTCTGAGGAGTCCAAGCGGGAGTCCGAGTTAGAGGTCCCATCCGGTGGAGTGATGGATACCACTGACCCTGTCCAAGACCCACGAGAACTAGCGGACAACGATGCCGGTTCGCCATCCTACAAAGGCTTCAAGCCTGGCTGGCGCTTCTACCTCGCCTTCAGCTCTCTTTCTGTCATCACACTGATGGCCGCCTTAGACGCCACCTCAATTTCCGTGGCTCTGCCGGTAGGTTAAGCCGCTAAGTGCTATTGGATCTGAACGACACGCTCACTTTCAGGTGGTAGATCATGGCTAGAGCCCTCGGAGGCTCTGCACTGGAAGCTTTCTGGTCCGGAACATCGTTCATCTTAACTTCTACTGTCTTCCAGCCAGTCCTGGGATCGTTCAGCCACATCTTCGGCCGCAAACCCATGATCATGCTGAGCCTTGCTCTCTTTGGCGCTGGAGCCATCATCGCTGCCGTTGCCGACAATTTCACGGTCGTCTTGGTGGGCCGCAGCATCCAAGGTGTCGGAGGCGGCGGGATCATCGTCTTGACCGAAGTCGTCGTGACCGACATGGTTCCGCTGAGGGAGCGAGGAAAGTGGTTTAGCTTCATATCCTCTATGTGGGCTGTTGGAACGGTCATCGGCCCCCTCCTTGGTGGCGGCTTCGCCGAGGATGTGACCTGGCGATGGATCTTTTGGATCAATTTGCCATTCATCGGCATCGGCGCTGTCCTGATCATACTCTTCCTCAGCCTGAATTACAAGACCGGGGCGTTCGTGGAAAAGCTGAAGCGCGTCGATTGGATTGGAGCTACGCTTTTCATTGCCTCGACCACTGGCCTCTTGATCCCGATTACTTGGGGAGGTATGTTATCTGGCCTTGCGATTGGAAACAGGTTGAGAATTGCTAGGCTGACCTTCCGAACGACAGGTGTGATGTACCCATGGGATCATTGGAGGACGCTTTTTCCGCTGCTTCTCTGCGCTGTTGGATTGATCGGTTTTGTCGCTTACGAGAAATATGTGGCACCGGAGCCACTGATCCGCAACGTTTTCACGAACGTGACTGCGGCGATTACCTATTTCGGAACCTTTATCCACGGTTTGATTCTTTGGTGCCTTTTGTACTACTGTGAGTGAGCGTGGCCGAAAGCAGAAGCCAGGTGACTGAATCTGACACTGTCCAGTGCCTCTGTACTACGAAGCTGTCAAGGGCTTCTCGCCCATTGTGGCAGGCGTGGCACTTATGCCTCAGACTCTCACGGTGGCTCCCGCAGCTATCGCGGTCGGGGCTGCTGTCGCGATCACCGGTCGATATCGATGGGCGATTTGGAGCGGCTGGGTCCTTACTACTTTCGGCGCCGGCCTCTTGATCTACCTGAAAGTAGACACTACGACGGTCGAGTGGGTCTTCATCAACCTGGTGTCTGGGCTCGGAACCGGAATTCTGTTCCCGGCCATGGCATTGACCGTACAGGCAGCGGCGGCCGAAGCCGACGCAGCCTATGCAGCCACCATGTTCGCCTTCTTCCGTGCCTTCGGGCAGTCGGTTGGCGTTGCCGTCGGCGGGACAGTGTTCCAGAACCAGGTTAAGAAGAAGTTGGAGTCCTACCCTCTCCTCGCACCCATGGCCGAGGAGTATTCTCGGGACGCTAGCGCCCTCGTTGAAATCATCAAGGCGATGCCCGACAGCGCCCCCGAGAAGCTGATGCTCCGCACCAGCTACGTGGATGGGTTGAAGTACGTGTTCATCGTGCTCACCGCGCTCAGCGCCGTGACCATGGTCTCCAGCTTCTGGACCAAGGCTTTCCCGCTCGACCGCGAGCTTGAGACGGAACAGGGCTTCCAGGAGAAGCAGGCGAAGAAGGACGAGGAGAAGACGAGTGCGACACCATCGCAGTAAGGAGATCGTGCGGTGGTTTTAGTCCGGGTTCTCGAACAAGGCGAAACTGTGCAAGAGCTTGGACGGTGATGGGGTAGATGGCGGTTGCAGTCGGTTGAGATAGTGTCGCGGGCGTTTACATTAAGAGGATAATAGTCGGCAACCCTGGCAATAATGGTCAATGAGGTAAGAAATGGACATGCGGGGAACATAATCGAGGGCGTTCATTTGCTGGGGGTTTCGAGGCATTTAGGCACATGTACAAGGAACGGCGCAGGGGTCCGGTTCTATAGATGCGCTGCTCGGCTCCAGTGCAATAGGTCGTAGCCGGTATTAGAGTAACTAGTAATGCCAACACTAATTGGAAAGGTTATCGCACGTTTGGATTTGCGATTTTGCAGCACGCTCTGGGACCGGATTGCGCCTGTATAGCATCGGACGATGGGCCGAACTGGACGATTCGCTGGGACTGGGAGTCACGTGCGCGTGTCGAACCAACAGGATTTTGACGTTTCCCGTCTAAACGCATCCGTGGCATCGAACCTCGGCGTAGAGTGAGATAAGGTCATGGTGACAAACGGGCGTCCAACCGTTCGCCGGCGTCGCCGGCGTGCGAAATCGAAGGGCAAAACTGCCGAGCCCCCGGGCGGTGGTACTCGTGGCAGAATGGCGGTAGGCATTAGGTAAGGGACCGAGGACCCTGCAGCGCGGCGGGACAAGTGATCGTCACCGGCGGGCGGTGGGGCAGCAGCAATCTCGACATTATTGCTGGTGTCGCGCGACGTTCCCACTTTGTAGAGCCACGCGACCCGGCCTTCAGGCTCGCCGGCACATGTTCACCGCAAGCCGCCGAAAGCGCCTCGAGACGAACTTGTGGGCTGCCCGGGTGTCGAGCTATGTAGCGACCAGCTCGTACCTACGTCACCCGTCTTCGTCCGATGCTAGTCACGGCGCTCGAGGGAGTCTAGGACCTCTGGGTGTCACGTATGGACGTATCCGAGCTCGTCCGAGCGTGTGACGCGCCGGTACGTCCCACCGGCTTTTACGTACTGTACCAGATTGGAGCGCCTAGTGCGAGACCGGGCGCTCTCAGTTGACTTACCCAAGTGTATTCTAGTGTAGCGTATGTACAACTGGCACCTCGTACTACCCGTACGGCGGTATAGGGGGAGGGGCTCCTTGCCCGCATTGACCGAGAACTCCGTGTTCGCCTCGACCACTGAGAGCACTCGGATATGTTGCTGATGCGGGCCGGCGGTCGTAGATTGGTCGCGCCGGAGAACAAGCCCGGTGTCTCTAGAGGCAAAAAAGAGAAACGAAACCAAAACGCACGTCGCGCCCTGGGCAGCAGCGCAACGCGGTACAGTATTTCGTACGTACTCCAAAGTGTCAGATTTTCGCGCCTGGCAGGGCTGCAACTGGTGGGGTGGGCGGGCAACGAGCCAGGGGCCCCGGGCGCAGCCGCGAATCATGGCGCTCCGAAGCTCTTATCACTCTTCTTGGGGCTCCGTGCCAGCATTGCGCCTCAACCGTCTGTGAGCCTCCGGATCCAAGAGTTGTTGTTACGTACTGGTGTCCGACCATGTCTTTCCCCCGGGCCGGCTTCAAAAGACACGCTGCGCTCGCCGGCTGCGCTCCTCTCCCTCTCCCGCGAAAGCGTCCTGCCGCCTTTCGTGAGTCGCATCGCCGCGGGACTGCCCGACCTCGACCTGCAGCCGCACGCGGACTGTCCTTTCAATGACCGAAAGGAGCATCGACTATCTTATCCTTCTTCAGTCCCTTGCCGGCAATCTCGGGCCCTAACGGCGCCCCCCGTCCTGGCCCGCCGGCCTTGTGCCCTGCCGCCTGTCGTCCTGCCTTAATCGCCGCCGGTTGTGGGTTCCTTTTGCTGGCTGCCCGGGGCCAGCCCGCCGCGTACGGGCAACCCGTCAGGTTGAATTTGCTGCCCGTTGCCGCCGCCACCGCCGCAGGCAGCTCTGCCTTGTTGCTGCCCGCTGGTTGCCGCCGTCGCCGCGCCTCCATCCACGCGATAAGGTCTTTTCTTCGAGCGCCTTAGCCATCCTGGCCCAAGCCTCGTAGCCGCCATACATATCGTCGATTTGTGTGGATCGGGTAAGACCGCCCTTGTCGTGTGACTGGTGCGCTGCCCTCTCCGACCTTCCCAGCCCACGGGAGCTAACAACGGCCTTCCCGCAGTGGAAGAGACGTGCCACCCAGGCCGGCCCAGGCCCGCCGCGTCCAAGCCGCACCCGCGGAGTCTCGGCTACGTGCCGTTATCTGGGAAAGGGCCCGTGGAGGCTGCCGGTAGGCTGGCGCGCGACGCCAGCTCTTTTGGGCCGATATGACGAGTGCGGTCGCATTTCACTCTGCCATGCCGCGCTCGACTCCTGTCCCGATTGCCGCGGCTCGCCCACGAAGCAAGCGGCCCATGACACCGGGTAAGGAAAACGTGATTCAGCTAAAGTCCGTGCCTGCTCCCGTCGGCGCCGTCAGCAACATCCGCTCCCGTCGGGAGCGCCCTTGTGATGCCTGCCGTCGCCGTAAGAGCCGCTGCGTGATCCATGAGGGCGCCGTGCTCTGCGTCTTGTGCGAATTCCACAAACAGGAGTGCACTTTTGTCCAAAGCCCGCAGCCACGAAAGCGTAAGCCCGTCGGTGACGGCAAAAAGGAGCCCGCAAAAAAGAGGTGAGGTCGAGTTAGGCTGTCGTCCCTTGATTGGCGTGTCGTGGGGTTGGCTTTGAGTACTATATCTTTAGCTGACACGCTTCGCGTAGGTCTGTAGACGCTTCCCCCTCGTCTCAGGACCAAAACCCTGCCGAGATCTCGCCTGTCTCTCTCACAACCACCTCCCCGCAGCAAGCTTTTGCTCATAGGGAGATCGCCACCCTTGGCGAGACATTGGGTCTCCAAAGGCGGAAGCACAGCCGCTACATTGGTCGGACCACTCCGTTCGACCCAACCCTCATCAGCCTTTCCGAGTTCGACATCCACCACGAGAGCAACTTCGATCTGGGTACTCTCCGTAGAGTGAACGAGAATGAGTGCTTCATCATGCTTCCTGACGAAAGCACCAGAGAATATGCCGAAGAGGCTGACGCTCTGAATGCTCTCGAACAAGCCATTGGTTCGCACGGCCCTGCCTTGGTTGACATCTATTTTCGGACCGTTCATCCCAGCTTCCCAATAATCCAAAAATATTTGTTCCTCGAGAGATACCGCGCAAACCAGCGCCAGTTTTCTCCTGCTCTTCTTGCGGGCATGTACATTCTTGCCTTGAATTGGTGGTCGCATGATCCTTCCCTTGCGGTGCAACAAAAGCCTGACGCGGCCAAGCTTGAGTCGATCGCGTCGAAAGCTCTCGCCTTTGCGATCCAACGGCCCAAACTATCGACAGTCCAAGGCGGGCTCTTGCTTCTGCAGCGACCAGAAGCTGATTCCTGGAGTCTGACGACTCAGCTAGTCGCCGTCGGTCAGGAGCTAGGTCTTCACCTCGATTGCTCAAATTGGTCAATCCCAGTATGGGAGCGGGGCTTGCGGAAACGCATTGCCTGGGCCTTGTATATGCAGGACAAGTGGAGCTCGTTGATTCATGGCAGACCCTCGCATATTTTCAGTGCCAACTGGGCCGTTAAGCCCATCACGGCTAACGATTTCGCGGAAGACTCTGAGGTCATGGAGCGTGCTTCACCCCAGAGTGAAGATGACCTGGCCGAGGCAGAAGCAGGCCAGACTCTGTTTAGCCAGATGATTGCGCTGACTGGCATTATGGCTGAGGTGATGGATACTTTTTACACGCAGGTGGCTATCCAAGACTTCGAGAATGCCGGAAAGAACTCCACACAGTTGATATTGGAGAGGGCAAAACCAGTCCAAATTAAGTTGAAGGAGTGGTTTGCAAAGCTTCCAAATTCAATGCGAACTCAGAATACCGAAGGGAAGAAGCTCTCATCGACAGGTAAGCCCGTTGAGTTCTGTGAGTGGTATTTTGTTTGACAAGTTTAGGTTATCTTCATCTAGCATACTTTGCTACCGAAATCACCCTTCATCGCCGAATCGTGCAGTCTCTGGACCCAAAAGTTTCTGAGCCGTATCTATTGTACATTTGCCGCTCCGCTGCGAAAACCCGCCTCATCTCAGCCATGGATTTCGTAAACAGGCTTAAGCCCGAACACCTTCAGTCGTTTTGGTATTTCGCCTCGAAAATTAACTTCACTCTCATCGGCACGTTTGGTAGCCTTCTATGGGCGACAGCACCAGCTCAGGAAGAAGCGGAATTCTATAAGACCAGGCTACGCGAGTATCGATGGACCCTCTCCGTCAGCGCCAAACGTGCCCAATTTCTCGATTATGCGGTGCAGATGCTCGACGCATCTCGCGCTATGCTTAACAATCTTGCCGAGAAGCCGTCTATCGCGCAGAGCCAAGTAAGCAATGCGGGTGTGCCATCGGAGAGATTCGCAGCCGCAGCGGCGTCAGGCACGAGGAGTCCTGGCGTGTCTTCACAGGCTCAAGCAGAGCAGATAGGCGGTGAAGATTCGCCCGAATTGTCCAGATACCCCTCTGGCACAAGTTTCGCGGGCTTTCCGTCCACAGAGGCGCTCGAGCAATATGCAGATAGGATGGAGGAGGACTCGCCTGGGACATCCGTCTCGGGGGTTAGGGACTAAGAATGGGTGGGAATATGTCAAGATTGCGAGCACGAAATGAAAGTTATCTTGGTGTTGGAGGTCTGGGAAGCAGGACTGTGGGCATTTGACAGCATCTAGATGGTTATTACGACTTAACGGCAGTATCTCCAAACCATTTTAGGTTGCGATCTATCCTGCGGCAAGACCGGATATGGGAACTGGAATGGCTTGCACGGTCGCTTGGTGAAGCTTCCGTTCGTCACCCATTATGTCTCAGGTCCATGGGCCGCAAAGTTTCGCTCATTGCCACGGCGATTTGGTCTTGCATGGTTGTTTTGCTTGCTCACGGAAAACTCAATCAACTGGGACAACGGATGGCGCATCGGCTAGAGTCGGCGTTCTACAAGACAGTATGTGTGCACTGTCCCATTTTTTGGGGTTGCTGGAGAGCTACAACCACACCGAACACTAGAGAATTGTAAAACAACTGCAGCCTGGCGAAGCACTGCATGCGCCTGTCTCGCTTGTGACCCGGCGTCTTTTTTTTTTTTTTTTTGGCCGTTTGACTACGTGTAACCCGATATTAGGAGGGATGACGTGACGTGGGGGGTGTCGTGTGATGGCGTGGGGTAAATTCGCATCTTCACCACTCTGCGCCTGCCTTTTCGATGTGCAGCTGGCGCAAGCGCAGCTTGCGTGCGTCAATGCATGCAGTGAGCCGTGGGCGCATGGCGCACAGTGGGCAGACCCCAACCACCTTTTCTTGAGGTGGCGGTGTGGGGAAGAGCATGTGGGCTAGAATGAAGGGTTGAGTAATGATCCAGGCACGCTCTCCACACTAAAGGCGGGAATGCTGCCCCGCAACCGGGCTTGGCGGGCCACGATTCAAGATTCATACCAACAAGCCCAACATATGAAAAGGCCCAGAGGGGAAGATACAAGCGTGAGTTGCATCCAGAATGCTCCCACGAATAGGTGATGGTGGTTGGAAGAGCTCAAATGCCTCGGTGCCGGACTTGCCGCAGACGCGGGAGTGGGAGTGGAGAGAACTGCAATCTTTGCAGTTTGTGGTAAGAGCCCCGCCATGAACCCTTGACGTCGATTAAGCATCCATGCGAGGCACTTTCAAAGCCTCACAGATCGTGCTTCTCGGATACGCCAGCATCCTTCGGTTGCCCAAATAGCATGCCTGAGTGAGGTAATCCTATCAGTAGCGTGCTCTCGAATAAGCAGAATAGGTAATTGAATTCTTATCAATTGAAGGGCCGCTTCTGATCCTCATGCAAGCAGTGATTGGTACTCTTGAGTGAGCAAGGTCTTCCGTGAGGAGGATCAGACGATAGAAGCTATTTCATTTGCATCAACCGCACGCACAGAAGAAGAGGCGACAATTACAGCAAGTACCATTACTTCGTCTACGCATCTTCCGGCAAACTGAGAGCCGCCGTGAACGAAGTGGGCATCCTAGCTTCGGGTTCAATTACATAGCTGTGAACCACGCTTTGCGCACTCGCATCGTCGCATCCTCCGGATTTTTCGCGGATACATAGGCTAGACCTTGGCGGCGGCAGCCGGACAGTCATCCGCGGCAGTAGCGGGAAATGATATTTAATTTTTCAGGGTCGGGATTGGACGATTTGGCCAAAAGGTACGGGGCAGCCCTGCGAGCGCTCGCGGCGGGATCTGCAATGTCCCGTGGGGACGTCCCGGGTTTTCGTTGCGCCGACCGTCTGTGAATCCGGCCCGAGCTGCCATTGGCTCTGTCGGGCCGGTCGCGTCCCTTGTGGCGCCGAGCTTTTCAAGCCACAACACACGTGCCGCAGCCCTGTGGCTTTGTCCGCGAGCCGACTCCCCCTTGTCCGATTCTTGTCGACCTGGCCTTTTGACGATGATGCGTGACAGGAGCTACGCTCAGCGCAGCACCGCACGCCCCCCTGCTCAACCATGCGCATTCTGCCATCGTCCTTCGCTCTCTAGCAGCTTTTCATTTCTCACTTTTATTTCACGCCCTCTCATTTTGTTCTCGCGTTCCCAGGTCTCAGAATTCGCGACTCGAGGCAATTCTTCGGGGCGCAACCAGCCTTGCACCTGTCCAGCCTTACCGTAAACATCTCGCATTCACCCCCTTGCGGGTTGCCTATTCTACCTCCAGCATTGCGATACGACCCAATTCGGGGCCCTCGGTAGAGCGCAGCCTATTCTTCCTGCAATACTTGCACCGTACGACCGGCCGCGTAACGGCCACGCGGGGTCACCATGCCGGCCAAATCGAGATTCGTGCGGCTGGACGCGTTTACGAAGACGGTGGAGGATGCGCGGGTGCGGACAACTTCGGGGGGTGTCATCACGATAACGAGCTTGCTGGTTATTCTATGGTTGGTGTGGGGGGAGTGGGCCGACTACCGGAGGATACTGGTCAAGCCGGAGCTAGTTGTGGATAAAGGGAGAGGTACGTAAGGCACTTGCGCTCCAAGCCATCTTGATCGCACGGACTCAGCTGGATCTTTTAACGTTTTTGGAATTGCTGGCTTTATTGAAAAATACGGGCTGAAATTGGATTGCAGGCGAGAAACTGGAGATCTTCATGAACATCACGTTCCCACGAATCCCTTGCGAGCTGCTTACGCTCGATGTCATGGACGTAAGTGCGGCTAGTATCCTATTTGACCAGTAGCTTACTGGTATAGGTCTCCGGTGACGTCCAAATGGGCGTGCTTCATGGCGTAAATAAGGTTAGATTGAGCCCGGAGAAGGAAGGGAGCAAACCACTTTCCCAGACCGCTCTTACGCTGTAGGTGATAACGGAACCCTACAAGTGATTCTTTACCTACGTCTCTTAGCATATTAACATTGCTGCGTAAACAGCCATACGGACGACGCTGTCCACCTTGATCCTGACTACTGCGGAGAATGCTACGGAGCCCCTTCGCCCCCGAATGCCCAGAAGGCGGGTTGTTGCAACACCTGTGAGGAAGTTAGGGACGCATACGCCCAGCTTTCATGGTCGTTTGGCAGGGGTGAAGGTGTCGAGCAATGTCAGAGGGAGCACTACGCCGAAAAGTTGGACGCCCAGCGACAGGAGGGCTGCCGCATCGAAGGAAGTATCAGAGTGAGCAAGGTTGTTGGCAACTTTCATTTGGCTGCGGGAAAGTCGTTCTCGTAAGTATATTGGTTCAATCATACAGGAACCATGCTGACAGGAATATCCCTTCAGGAATGGCAATCTACACGTCCACGACCTAGATAATTATTTCAAAGATGGGGCTGATCACTCGTTCACCCATAAGATTCATCAACTCCGATTTGGGCCTCCCTTGCCGGATGATATTACTGCTCGCCTTGGTGGTGATAACGAAATAGGCTGGACGAATCACAATCTGAATCCCTTGGACGGCACCGAGCAGTGGACGAATGAGAAGGCCTTCAATTTCTTGTACTTCATCAAGGTTGTTTCGACTGCATACCTTCCTCTTGGGTGGGACTCGGCGAAGTTCAAGGGTGGTAGGGCGGACATGGCGCCGCTTGGGCTCTACGGCAGCGGAGAAGGCGGAAGCATTGAGACACATCAGTATTCAGTGACATCTCACAAGCGCAGTCTGGCAGGCGGCGCTGATGAAAATGACAAGACTGTCATGCATGCCAAGGGCGGCATTCCAGGGGTCTTCTTCTCATACGTAAGTCTTAGTTCGACGTTGGGTTCAGTCATTGAAGTTGACAAGAACGCTTCTAGGACATTTCTCCGATGAAAGTCATCAACCGTGAGACACGGGTGAAGACTTTCTCAGGATTTTTGGTAGGAGTATGTGCCGTAATTGGAGGTACCTTGACCGTTGCTGCAGCGGTTGACAGAGCGCTTTATGAAGGATCGCAACGCATCAAAAAGCTGCACGCTGGGTGAGCGGAGAGGGCAGGGGAGTGGTGAATATGCGCAAAGCCTAAAACAAAACGTAGCATTGTCTGTGTAAAAACGTGCTTTCGGCGTTTGATATAGAGACCGCTAAGACTTGTGTCCCACGAGTACCTAATCTCTAGCGTTGGCTGTCATTTACTAGGCGAGAGATCTTAGTTTGGCGGGTTTGATATAGACTAGGCTGAGTTTCCATAAACGCTCCACAATTTCTGCAAAATATTTCATTGCGACATGGTAGTGCAACAGTCATAAGCAGCGGGTAGGTGTCAATTTCCAAATTGCGCCAGAACGCGATCGCCACAAGCGGATTGTTTACTCGTCCTTAGTGATGTCCTGTGTGAAGTTCCAGTTGTTGAGATACCCGCAGCCGGCCTGTTTGTCTCGTAAGCACATAGGGATGGCAAAATCGCATTCCGGGGGAATCTTACACTCAGATATGAAGCAAATCCAAGCCAAGCTACATAAGGCGCAAGCATCCAGCCGGCGACAGTGTCAATCCGACCATAGACACAGGCAAGAGAGGTCGCGGCGCCGGTTAGTGCGACGATGTCGACGGTGGCCTCAATGGGGCGGCGCAAGGCAAAGAAAAGCGGCATCCAGACTAAGTTCATTCCTAGCTGGATTGTGTAGAGCGTAGCGCTGTCCTATTTGTGTGCCAATGTGCGCATGAGCCAGTGTTCCGGAACTAAAGTCACGGGCGGTCCCACCTTGGCCAGTTTGACCTTCTCCATATCAAGCGAGCTCATGCCGGCGTTCCATGCGCGGTAGCTGGCGTAGCCCATGCTGAGGTAGAGGGCCGTCCATACCGGACCGAATACGTACGGAGGAGGGTTTAGAGGCGGCTGCTTTAGGGACTTGTAGGCCTTGGAGTTGGGATCCACTGCAAAGGCATCGATCAGTGGTATTAGTCTCCCCCGAACGCCGAGTGAATCGCTTCGAGTGCCGTAGTCACTCTCTGGTCAATGGTCATACGTACGCCGCGTGGCCAAGCCAACCGCGTTGCCCAGGACAACTGGGAGCAGAAGTGACACGGCCGGCTTCTCAAACACGAAAGCTGGAAGCGTGATTGACGAGATGTGAGTCGTCATGTTGGCTGATTGAGTCGGTTGCGTGACGATGAGCTCGCGGGGGGATATGTGTCTAGCAGACAGGGAGCAAGCTAACGGGGAAGTCAGCCACCTATTTATGCGGCCCGAACGTCACGACGGCGGAAGGTGAATTGAGGCAGAACGTTGGTTGGAGCTCCGTACCCCAGGTGAGTTCTACCGCTACTTATTCGTGCAACTCCGGCAGTCGCCGGCCTTTTTCGCTCAGGCCACGCCTTGGAGGGGTTTGGTCCGTCGCAAACGTGCCCCGGCAGCTGCTTCTTCGTAGAGCGGCCCGGCAGCTGCGAGTCCCGGGCGACCGCGACCGCGGCAGCTGCGGGCGGGAACCTCTGATTGGCCCCCGGCCCGCTCAACCTGACGCGCGCGCCCCCCGTTTTTGGCCTCGGTCGCGCCGCGCGCCCGCAGCTCGCCACGAGCGGTTAGCGAGCTTCCTTGGTAAGGCTCCCGCCCGTGACTTCCGCCCACGAGCGCCTCCACTTCCTCTAGCCGCTCCACTTCCCGTCAAACCTCCTCCGCTCCACTCCACTCTTCGCTCGTCAACCATCAGCGGAGGAGCTGATATCTGCCGTGAGTGTCGCCACCGCCTGTGTCGCGGAGCCCTCCGCCCTGCATTGTTCGTTCTCCCTGCTTCTTTGGCTCCGTCTGGCTCCGTCTTCCCTCTGCCTTGCCCATTTGCCCCTTCGCCTCGCTCATCTGCGGGCTGTCTCCTCCCGCCGCCTGTCGTCTCTCCCCTCGCAGCGCTATCGCCGCCCTCTCTTTCTTCGCTTCTTCGTAGATTTTTGAGGGCTGCCCCTGTTCCTCGGTCCCGCCTTGTGGTCCCTAGCCGACCGCTCTTGTCCTTCTCTACATCTGCCCTCTTCTTGACCCGCTTTCTACCATTTATTGCCCTCTTGTCGCGCTCTTTTTTCGTCACCACTTGAATCTACTTCTCTAACCTCCAGCCGTCATGGCGAACAGCGCGCAGCGTCCGATTTTTCGCATCTCTACCTCCACTCCTATCACTTGACACGTCGGTGCGCTTCCTCATCTCAGCTCCAACCAATTTGAATCGCGCCTGCACGTAGCGCCGGCTCGCGTAGACCTACTATCGCGACCGAGCTTGGACATCTCTTAGCGAGATGGACCCATACGCGTATGTGACCATCTATTTTGGAGCCAGCAGACGGAGACTTACCTACCTGCAGACGTGACGAAATTGGCCGGTTGGGTGTTGACTCTTATCGACGGAGGTCGCCCGGTATGCGCATCCCGCCCACCCTCTTTCTACTCTTCAGCTCCACAAAATTGCTTCTGCTCAGCAATTTCATCGCTATCATTCGGCCTGTTGGTTTTCTATATGAGGCTTTTAACCTACCTCATTTGATTATTAACGAATGATGCCTCCCACGCCTCCTTTGCATCGAGATCCTTACTTACTCTGTGATAGGTATCGATCGTCGACCGCGGAACAGCCGCGGACGGTCGCGTTCTCCTGTTGCTATCGACAGGTACCAGCCCGACAGGTCGAGGGATGACTACTATCGTGGCGACGACCGACGACGCCGCTCTCCGCCGCCGGCCCAACCTCACATTGATCGATACGTTCCTGGGCATGAGCAGTCCTCCCCCGCCGTTACGCAAAATCTGCTCCCCAACCCCATGACACTAGACTTCCAAGTCGGGTTCAATTGGTTTGCGGAATGGTGGCGAATGGAACAGCAGGTCAAAGAGGAACGGGAGCGCCAAAAGAATGGCGGTCGCCGACCTGATCGCGTCAAAGGCGAGCGCGAAGCACGTGAAGAGCGTGGCAAGGAGCGTGAGCAGATCCAAGCCGCGTACGACTCTTACAAGGAGAAGTTGCAAATGCAAATGGCGCGGACCTTCGTTCAGCAACACAAGGGTGAAGAGTGGTTCAAAGAAAAGTATGACCCGGGGACTAGCGTTGCTTTCAGGCAGAAGCTCTCCGAATACCGGCGTGGCATCTACGCGCAATGGGAGATGGATGTTGATAACGGTGTCTTCGACGAGTTCACCTTAGAAGGCATCTACAAGAGCGAGAGCAATGGCGCAGGCGGCGTAATCGAAAAAGAGGAAGGTGAAACTACCGCTGCCAACGAGGTCCTCGGCGTCGGAGATCTCCTCCCCTCTAGGGGTGGTGATCTTCGCGACGAAGCTGTTCTTCAACCAACATTACTCATTAAGACAATCGCTCCAACTGTTTCAAGAGACAAAATGGAGGCTTTCTGCAAGGAACACTTGGGAGAAGGGGAGGGAGGATTCAAGTGGCTTAGTCTGAGCGATCCCAACCCCCAGAAGAAATGCCATCGTATAGGTTGGGTCGTACTTAACCCCGCTATAGATCAGCCCATGAAGGACGACCGAGGAGATGGCAGAGATGAGGAGGCCGAAGACGGCGAAGACATCGGTATGAAGTCGGAGCCGGAAGCCTCAACTCAGAGCACCGCGGTTCGGGCCCTAAATGAAATCAATGGGAAGACGATCCATGACGAAGAACGTGGAGATTTCACGTGCCATGTCGGTGTTCACGAACCCCCATCCGCTCCTCGAAAGAAGGCGCTGTGGGACCTTTTCTCGGCTCCGGAGAGGGTCGAGAGGGATCTTTCTCTTGCCATTCGTTTAGTCGAAAAGCTTGACGAAGAGCTGGGAGAGGACTACAATGGCGTGGCGAAAGTTGAGCAGCGCGTGGAGGAACTTCGCAGTAAGGGTTGGCTTCAGCCGCCCACCAATGTAGGCTCGACTGCAAAAAAGGATGACAAAGATCCCGAGGACCTCGAGGAAGGAGAAGATGCCAATATGGAAGATGAGGATGAAGGCCTGTACGATGAGGAAGTTGACGACGAGGAGCTTTTGGCCAAGAAGAAGAAGCTCGACCTTTTGGTTGAATATCTCCGCAGGGTGTACAGTTTTTGCTTCTTCTGCGTTTTCGAGAGCGATTCGGTTCACGAACTCACCCGGAAATGCCCCGGCGGACATCTCCGGCGTCCGCGATCGAGCCTCACTTCTTCGGCTAAAGCTGCTGCTCGGGCAAGTGCGTCGGGACAGCCATTTCCGTTGAAAAAACAGGAATCGAACGTCGAAGGCGAAGCAGGATCGCCCACAGAAGAGAAGAAGTTTAATCGTGGGGGAAAGAGCCAACAACAGCTGCAACGCGCGTTCAACTGGGTCAAGACATACGAAGACAAACTGCTTCAGATATTGGAACCTGATGGTGTCGATATCAAGAAGCTAGGCGGCAGACCCACTGAAGAAGCTATTGAGGAGGAACTCAGCAAATTCGTCAAGCAAGAGGATGAAGCGAAATTCAGGTGCAAGGTTCCTGAGTGCACGAAACTATTTAAGGGGCACAATTTCTGGAGAAAGCATGTGGAGAAGAGGCACACGGAGTGGTATGAGAAAGTGAAGCAGGATGTAAGTCTCGCGTCGGCTTGTTGCTCTAATCTAATCAAACGCTGACTTCAAGAAGGTGAACTTGGTCAACACCTATGTCTTGGATCCAGCTCATATCGCCCCATCCCGGAGCGACGCGAACAGCAATGGGCATTTCCCGATGAACAATCACATGCCGACAGGCACACCCCGAGGATTCAATCTGGCGAACATGCCTTTTGGCATGCCAGGTGGTTTTGGCACTGGTATGGCTACCCCCGCAGCGATTCAAGCGTACTTCAATCCTTCCAATTGGCCAGCAGGTGGAAACATGAACGGAGATGAAGAGCGCCATGCCACAGGACCAATGAGGCGCAATTTTCGGATGGCTGGCGCTGGGCCCCGGGTTGCTGGACCATACGACAGGCAGGGAAAGGATTCTCGAAACATGCGATGGAACTCCGGCCGACTGACCCCGCCGAGGAGCCAAGGCGGGCGGCCTGGCGGTGGGCGTTTCGGCGACGGTGGGGCATCGACGGTGGGCCCGCGCGAGGCTGTCCAGGGCCGTAGCCTCAAGAGCTACGAGGACTTAGACGCCGTTGAAGGGGGCGGCAATGGCGAGTTGGATTATTGAACATATTGGCATCTGTAATAACCAGTGCGGGGCTGTGGAACAGGCGTCTGACCATTCTTATGAAAAACAAGGGGAATCCTGTCAACAGATAGGCAGAAATCCTATGGCGAGCCAAGTATCTAAAGTAATATCGCAGCTGGTGTACTTGAACGTGTTGGCAGGTGTCCTTGGGCACAGGCGCTCGGCCACCTAATACGTACCTAGATGCGAGCCTGTTAGAATAGAAGCTTCTAGCCCGCTTACACCAACTGACCAAAGGAGTGGTACAGTATCACACCTTGGCACGACGGTGGATGGGACCCTTGCGGACGACGTCTGAATCGGAGCGGGTGTGCTTAGCGTTCGAGATTGTTGTGCGACCAGTGCGATCACACTGGCGAGGCCGTGGCACGTTAAGCGGAGAGACTTGGCGGGTGGATCGGCTGCCCTTTGCTTTCCGTTCCAGCCTACCCATGGTCACACCTGCCCCAGCATCATAAGCGTCGTCATCCCCTTGGCGCGGAAAAAGGCATCGCGCCCCACTGGCAGAGTTGCTCTGTTTCCATCATCGTTCTTGCGCCAGCCTGAAGTTTCCGTGGCGACAGAACGGAGTGCCGGCCGCTTCGGTGCAAGTGTTCGTCCTGCACACAGCCACCGCAGTGTGGCGGGGCACGTAGCGGTTAGTCGCGATCGGGATCTAGTGACGTCCCCTAGGGCTGCGCCGAGCCTGCCCAACGGGGGGACTGCTTGCGCGCGGTCCAGCCTACTTTATCCACGCGTCTCTCCGCCCTCGTGCTTTCTTTGGCGACCTGCGCATACAATCGAGTCCCTGCGCACTGCTATAGATTGTCTTTCGCTTCTCCAGAGTCGCGCCCTTGACCCCTCTCGTAGATCCCCTAGATTAGCACCCATGGCCGGCGAGCAGCAGATCCCCACCGTGGCTATCAATGGCAAGCCCGACGTTCAGCCGAATGATGACAGCGCCAAAGCCGCGGACCGGGGCGCCGAGAAAGACGCCCACGAAGAGGAGTCGCGAGCCTTGCGGCCCAGTATGACACGCTCGACGGCTTCGAGCGTGTCGATACCGCCGCCTGGGTCTGTCTTGACCGGCAAGCAGGAGCATTGTAAGTTCGGCCGACTAGTTTACATCACTCGGCAGCCCGGCCGTGTCTACGTCACACGTTGAGTGGACTATTAACACTTCTTCAAAACAGACCTTAAGCGCGAACTCATATCGAAGCAATCGAGGTGGGAAATCTCCGAACTGTCATCGCCTACGGCCCTTCAGCGATTTGGTGCACCGTTCCGATCCGATGCGGGCGAAGTGTCTCCCAAAGACTCGGAATTGCCCATACTGCGATATATCTTCGTGCACCACGTCCGCAACTTCCCTTTCCTTGACCAGGCGCGAGAGAAGGAATTCTGGCAAGACAAACTTCAAGTGGTATGTTGGCTCAAAGTCTCACTCGTTTCATTCGCAAAGCAGAATACCGAGACTCATCGTTCTCCTACCTAGTTCTTGGAGTCCTTCGCCAACAAGCATATTTCATCGTCCGAAGACCGGCTCGAAGAGACGAAGAGGCGTAAACTTGCCATAAAGGCTGAGAAGCTTGTCGAGCTCATGATGGTCTCTGGTCTTCCGACGGCTTCAGGTTATGAGGAACGCATTCGGTTCTCGGAGATGGAAGTGGTAGATCGAGGCGCAAATGAACAAGGTTTGGTAGTCAACATTCCGCAAGGGCACGAGATCAATGGTTGGGATGTCAACGTGGCGGGTGTCAGAACAACATCCGTAAAGCGCCACATGCGCTACCACCAGCACGCTGAATTCATTATACGAGCCAAGCAATCTGGGGAAGAGGAAGTGTTTGTCGGCCGCCGATATAGGGATTTCTTCAACCTCCACAAACGCCTGCGCTTGGAACTTCCAGGAAAAGTCTTGCCTCCTTTGCCGAGAAAGAATAAATCGAATACGACATTTGCCTCCGGAGACGACGATACTGATTCCATCTCGTCAGTTTCGACTCAGGATACAGGGTTTCTTGATCCAAGTGATGCAAGCGGCGGAGGCTTGCGGACTTACCTGCCAGGCTTCAACAACCACAAACGGAATTCATCTGCCTCGTCAGTTCGCTCCGGACGTTCCGGACGCAGATCTTCTGAAGGAATACCGCGGGAACCTATGGTGTTGTACCGTGAAGAGCAGCGTGTCTCTCTCCGTGCGTTTTTAAGGACTATACTGCACAACGAGCACATTGCTCAATCGGTAGCTATGAAAGAGTTCCTCACAGGAAATCCAGTGTCTCTAAATGAAGAGGAAATTGAAGACATCGATCGACGGAAGGACATGGATGAGAAGAGAGTGGAAGAGCAGAAGCAGTTCTACGAGATTGCGAGAAAGCGAGCTCAGGAACTAGATGTGCATATGGAGAAGTTCAGGAGGGAAATTGTGGAGAGCAGTAAGTATATAGCTAGTCAAACGAGAATATGCACACCATCTATGCAGTCTAACATACGATTTTGCAGATGGACTTTCGAAACTCTTTCAGGAAATCAAAGTCAAAAACTACATCTCGGAGCTCCAACCGGAATATCAAAAGTTCGCCGAGTGGTTGCGGATTGAGGTTGCCGCAACAATCTACCACCTATTCTTAGCAGAAGACAACTCCCCAGAGCTGTTTGCGCAAGCAAAGCGCATACACTCTCTGGTACCGTATACCGTGCTCAAAAATGTCATTCGCCTCGCCAATCCTGCCGCTGTTATGGGAGGCGTCCTTGATCTGTTTCTCGCACAGCCTTTCGGCGCTCGGTCGCTTCTCCAGCGTATTTTCGGCATGGCCATTCAAGATGGCATTCGATCCGTGCAAAGGTCCATCGACTCTCTCGGAACCAAAGTTGGGGATCCCGTGCTGTGCGATAAGGTCAAAAATTACACACAGTCCAATGAGACTGTGAAAGTAGCCCTCCGCCAGGAAGCCGAGGATGAACAGGTCGATCTGATCGTTAGCATTCTTAGAACGGATCTCTTGGAGCCTGAATTGAACGAAGAACAAGTTGGCAAAGTCTTCAATGCTTACGTGGCGTGGAACAACGCCGTTGAAAACGTATGGACTGAAAGCTCTATATCGCCAAATGTTTGTAAAGCTGACAATTGAGTACAGGTCGATGCTGAGATGCGGCAAGGTGCTGAGATGTTTGCTCATCTGAAGCAAATGCTTAAACTTTGCATGCGCCAAAGGGACAAGGCAATGATGTTAGAAATGATCGAAGAAGTAAGCTACAAGACTTGCTGCGTGCTAAATAGTTGGATGCTAACTACTCTGATCGTAGCCAACCACGCTGCAACTGTTCAGGGACTTGTTCACTATTTTCTACGAGCCACTCGTGCGAGTTTACAAATCTGCCAATGTCTACAATAGCATTACGGACTTTGCGGCGTTCGTGGACGACACCATTCGGACCGTGGAGTCTGCCCAAAGACAAGATGTCTCTGCCGATCCGAACCAAACAGTGCAAGCGTTTATTGACCTTTGTGCGCGGCACGAGGATAACTTCTACAAGTTTGTGCACGAGGTCCACATCCACGACAATGGCCTATTCGACCAATTAATGTCTTGGCTGGAGGGAATTCTCGAGTTCCTCCGAAAAGGTCCACGCGGCGGTGGCAAGCTAGACATGAACGCCTTGTTCCTAGGTGCTATGGACAGCGGTCAGGTCGACAAGGAAAAGGCCATCCAAGAAATTAATTCCCTCATCAAGTGGCAGACCGCTCGAAAAAAGTGGCACCAGGACAAGACCAGGCAGAAAATGGCCGCCGAAGGAAAAGACCCAATGGCAGATATGATTCCTGGCCTGCAGTCGTTCCAGAGCAGTGACTTCGGGCTTAATCAGGTGAGTAGCTTCCTCGAGGCCGATAAGGGACTCGCGGAATGTACCGATCTGGCTGACTTTGGATATAGTTGGACCTCGAGGATCTAGAACTAGATGCCGAGGAGTCAAGTGATGGGAGTGAATTGGATGAGGAGGAAGAGACGGACCCTATCGGCGCAGAGCGGAAGCGGCGGGCCAGACAGGCGGAAATGTTGCGGCGTTCGGCCGGGGAGCCTGTCAAACCTCCGGTTGAGGAGATACACAAGCTCCACGATGGGTTTATCACTATGTTGAGAGGCGTTTTGGCTGGGTAGTGGTTCACTTAGATTGAATCACGGCATGTACAAGAGAAGGCCTGCGTCACCTACCCACTCGGCGAGACAGGCGGGACGTAGGACTAACTGCTCAGGCCGGGGCTGCTAGATATCTCCGTACACTGCATTTGTCATATCAGCATTCGAGATACTTCAGGATTGCGGGAGCCGCTGGCAGCAGATAAGGTGTGTCGTTCTGCTGTCCGGAGTTGCTCCTGGAAGTCCTCACCCAGTAATATAAGCGTAGGCTCTTTTGGCCGGATAATTGACCAGTATTTGCGGAAGCATGACGCCATGCCAATCGTGGCGCAGTTGTGGTGAGAACCAATTTGGACAACCCGGTCGGTTGTGACTGCTGGGGTTCCCGGTGCATGCTCCGGAGCAAGCTTTCGAGAAAATTCCTATTATCCGCCGAAGCCAACGGGAAAAGTGATGGGACGTCGACGGATAAAGAGGAAGCAGGGTCCACCAGATGGAAGCTTTGCTGGTCCGGCAACGAGAAGTTCCCGAGTATTGAGCCTGCAGGTACCGTTAGCTGGTGCTCTTTTTTGTCGGCGGACCCTGCGGCAGAAGTTACTGGGTAAGTGATTTTCCTATAGCATGGTGACGGCGGCGGTGAAATCACATGAAACGGTCCGGGGGCGGTCGGGGTCTTGCCGTGGTGGACGGAGCGTGGACCGTGGGAGCGCTGACCGGCCCGAGTCTACCTGCAACAAGAAATGTTGGCCCATAGCAGCCAATGACAAGCCATGGTCCGCCAAAAAGAATTGTCGAAGACGTCATTCTACGCGGCCTTGGTCCAGCTGGCCATGCAAGCCGCGCCGTATCTCACGCCGCCGAGCAATGCCAGCGGCCGAGCTAGCTGCGCAGCTGAATGGAGCTTATCTACGAGGTGCCGACTTGGGCATGTATACCTCTCCAGGCGGTCGCCCCGTGCGAGGAGTGTGGTTTCTACTGGACGGGGGCACAATGGGGAGAATATCGGAGGGTCGGGGCGGGACGGATCCGGTCGATCTTGCATCGGGTCTCGGCGGCCGTTGGTGCATGGCAGGCGGCTCATCCTTGGCCAGAAGGGCTAGCCGGGCCCTTGCCCCATTCGCCCAGTTGCCCCAGTCACTGCCTCAGATGAACCCCTCCATAACAAACCCTTGTTCTCCACAGGATGGCTGCACGGAAGCCCCGGGGGTAGCTCCTTAGCTCCCCGTGGAAGACTACCTCCTACGTATAGGTCGCCGGCGGGACCCGCTCGCTCGAACCGTACATCGTAAAGTGAACCGCCGAATGCAGCACTTTCCCATCCGAGTGCCGGCCTTTTCCCATCCGCCAAGCTGGTAGCGAAACCCTTCTTATCTCACGTACCGGAGGGCAACTGGATGTGCCGACGAGCGCGCTGGGCGCGCCCAGGGCTAACACGACGACCACCCGGCAGCTCCTGGGACGTTGCTAGGCCATTGCTCTCTGCAGCGACCAACACAGTCGGAGCGACAGTGCGGGGGGCGCACGGCGGCACCCTCACACATAGGTACATACCTACATACCTATCTGCCGCACGGGCGGGCGATGGATGTGCGCAGCACGCTACTAGATCCAGAACAGAAGATACGGAGAGCTAGCTGCAGGCGGTGGCACGATTGCTGCGCATCCGCCGCGCCAGACATCCGACGATGCCGCTACCGCCGCCGCCGCCGCCGCTCGCGCCCTAGAGTCAGAAAGAGGCTGGAAAAGCTAAGGCTTCTCGGCCTGGCTCTTATCGCTACGTGCACCTTTCGGGCTCGAGCTCCTCCGCTGCTGACCCTAACCTGGGGATGGACACCGAGGCTAGCCTTAGCCAAGCAGGGCGAGGAGGGCCCTTGGGACCGGAATGCTGCGGAGGACAGCTATTTTTCCCGAAGCAGGCTTTTGGGGAATCTCGGCGTGCTCGGGTGGGCTGTGTGGGGTTTCGGACATGGTTTGTATCTGCAAGGAAGGAACACTACATACCAGATGCTATGTAGGTGCTGGCGCTCGGGCTGTTTCTTTCTATGCACCGTTTTCGGTGCGATTATTTATCGATCGGAACTACCCGCGGCCGATGAGAGTAGCGAGTGCCATGTAGGCGGACGCCGGCGGTGGAGCGGCTAGGTACTAGATACGCGTATGAGCTGTACAATTGTGGTGGATCGCGGCGCTGCATAAGTAGGCTGGTGTGTAGGTAGGTGGCCTGCGAGGAGGGCGGGTGAAAACAACTTGAAACAGAGACTCGCGCAAGCGCTGCCGTCATCCCATGCATCCGGCCGTCTCGCTCTTCTTCTGCCTCGCGCTCTCAGAAGTCTCGTGGAGGCGCGGGGTGGGCGGCGTGGCGAGTGCGTATGTGGGTTGCGCGTCTGCTACATAGCCCGACGGGGAACGGGGCTATAATTGTCAACTGCGGGGCCCGGGAGCGCTGGAAGCAGGTTTGGGGCCTGCGGATGGGCAATCCCTGCGGGTCTTTCTGCCTCTTGCGCCGCTTGTTGGGACGCTGGGGTGGAGGCGGCGCAACTCGGCGGCGGCGTGCGCGGCGGCCGGCCGTGACGCTCGGCCCACCGGCCACCACTCACCACCCTCCACCCGCACACCACACCACCTCCCGCCCCCGGCCGCCCCAAGCACCCGCATCGCTAGGCCGCGCTGCCGACTACCTATGTAGCTCCGCCGGCCAACCACCCGCCGCCAGCTCCCCCGCCAGCTTCCTCGCCGTCGTTCATTTCTCTCCTCCGTCCCAATTCCCAATAAGTCCTCCGTCCGCCGCGGCCGTGCCCTCATCGCAGAGTCGCCCGGTTTTGTCGCTGTCGTTCGTTGCTCCAGCCGCCGCCCCACGCCCGCGCGCGCCACCGCCGTAATCGTGCCCGCCGCCGGCCTCTAGCCGCAGCACCGTGGCCACCTGAAGACCGGGAGGCTGCCCTCCCCGGCCACTCCGCTCCTCCCCTCCGCCGGGATCGAAGCTAGGGCGCGACAGCAAGATACGGCCTCGCGCTGGGAAATTGGTCGCTAAGCCAGTGGCTGGTAGTCCCGCCGGACATCGCGGCGGCTGCGCAGCCACCACCCCAGCCCGCGCATCGCAGGCGCAACAGGCACAGCATACACGGGCACACCGCACCTGAATAGGGCCCCTACCGACATACGTGCACCCGCGCACTCCACACGCTCGTTACGACCTACGGGTTTGCTCCTGGGCGCACAGTAAGAAATTTCGGAGCAACAGAAATCGTGACGCTGCAGTTGAAACTCGCCCCGCTCCGCTTCGGAAAACGGTCGCCTGCTTGTCGCTGCCGCCACAGTCTAATACATCTAATTTAACCCTATCGCACGCGAGCTCGTTTCAACCTTCTGGTCGCGCTGGACGGAAAGCAAGCTCAACCGCTGCTTCGAAACACCCGGTCTCGCAGCTTTAGCGCTCCGTTGGAGCTGCAGCTCCCGCCAGAGCCGCCGCACAGTAGCGTCCAACTGCCGTCGATCCGACTCCGTATCGGGCGGCCAAGGAGCCAAGACAATGTCCGTCATGGAACCGCAGAGCGTTCAGCAGCAGCGGCCTGCTGAGGGCCGTCCCCGCTCCAAGTCGGGCTTCAGCTTCAAGAGCGAGAAAAGCCACACTTCGGGGGGCTCAAAAAACAACAAGGAGCACCTTCGGGAAACCCACGAGGAGAAGCTCCGCCGCCACTTTGGCAAAGAGAGCAAAGCGGATCCAAACGCCGCCATGAGCGAAGCTCAGCCCAGTACGTTCTTTTCGCCCAGGCGGAGTTGCCCTGACTCGCTAGCTTAGCCAGCTCGGGGAGCTTGCCGCCGACTTTTTTGTTTTGCTACTTCGATTCTAACAAGAACCTACAGTGCAGGCAGCCCTCGAGAGAGGCACAATGTCGTCTCTCAGCTCCGTCCAGCACCTGGACATGAACGGTAATCCCATCAGTAAGTGCTCTTTTTTTCGAACTCCCGTATCTAGGCTCGAGTTCTTATGCGTTTATGATTCCGACTAACCGTTCGTGATTGCAGCCGAACCCGACTTGTCAAACCCGACGAGGCCTCGATGGGAGCGCCCATTGGATACAATCCGGTCTTTCGATGCCCGGATCGACCTTGAATACAAGCGGAGAACGACAATGTTCCGAGCCGGTGAGTACACTCGCGCACTTTCAGCGAATTGGCATGTTCGCTAACTACAGTAAGATTCGGCTCCAGATATGGGTGGCTACGATAGCCGCCGCAGCAGCTATTATGGAGGTATGTTGTGGTCTCTTTATTTCCAAACCTATTCTAGGGCTTTAGTCAACATCACCGGTCTTGTGAATGTATCGCTTCCTAACACAGTCCTTTCTTGCAGGTTACGACGCGGCAAGCAATCGGTTTTCTCAGGTTGGTGGATACTATGGGAATCGCACTCCCAACCCACAACTAGATGGATACGCACCTCCGATGGCTGGCCCTTCACGCAATAGGTTCAGCCAGCGCCTGCAGTCGGACACGATGATTAATAGGGTGAACGGTGCTGGGAATAATCCCCCCCCCCCGACCCGCGATATGTACGCCAGCCACGGACACCAACAGTCCCGCGACACCGTCAACACGGGGGCCTCGAGCGGTAGCCAAAGCGAGCCGTGGGCCAACTCGACGGATCCGAGCAGCGAGAACAGCTCCGTCGACAAGATTAATGCCGCCGCCAAGCAGCCGCAGCCGCCGCCACCACCGCAGCCAGATCTCGGCGAGCAGTACGGTCTCACTGGTTTCGGTGGTATGCCCCAGTTCCAAGCGCCCAACCTGCAGGAGAATTACGGCAACAACTACTCGATGCGCCCCCCTCCGCCCCCCAACGGCGGCGAGTACTTCCCGAAGTCTCCTAACAGCACTCTACCGCCGCTCCCGCAGGGCATGGTACCAGATGCGAGGAACAAGCAACCTTTCGGCACGCCTCCGCAGCCCCTTGGCGCCTCGAGCGGCAATGCGCCGGCGCCGGCGCGTCCGAACGTGCTGGCTCGCGACTCGACCCAGTCGGATAAGAAACGGAGCTGGTTCAAGCGGAGGTTCAGCAAGAACTCCGATTAATTCAAGAAGAAAAAAGCGATCATTGTGGGGATGAGATGTCGAGAGCGCTTTTGTATGAGAATATTGTGCGGACGGAATGCGGTTTTGTTTTCAGCATTATTCCGGTGGACCCGAGTGAGACTGCGGAGAATCGGCCTATCGAGGAGAATGAAAACAACTTAATGACGGTGACGGGCGTCGACCGCAAGGCGAGAGCGGGTCTACTGAACCTCAACGCAATCCCTCGGAGCATCTCATAGGCGTTACCAGGCGTTTTTTAATCATGGGCGACATCTCTATTCTTAACACCTTCCCTCAACGACGTGATCGAGGTTTGGAAGCGTAATATGGGAGGAAGGATGATCAAAGTTGGCAAGGGGACATTATTCTTAGACGGATGGCGGAAATGGGGCGTCTGGAGGGCATAAACTACGAGACAGGGCGAGAGTAGCTTAGGTGTCGCTGCTCTGGCAAGGTCTCTGGGATTGTGCCGATGGCAATGCTGAGAGTAGGGCGAACTTTGTCTGTGCTGAAAGTGTCACAATTTTGGGCGGTTGTTCTCTTGTGTAGCTTGCAAGCTTTCAAATGTGTACCGGGTTTATGGGTGAGGTGCACCTGGGCACATCATGAAATGGTAGTCTAGTTCTATCACTCGATTGCGAACATCGCCTCTAGTTGACCTGCATGTGAGGGAATTGATGGAGTGTTATGTCCACACGACCGCATGTGATATCATAATACACAGCGCATTCAGCCGCACAGGCCGTGCGTTGAATTCAACAGGTGACGCAGATGCCCCTCGCCGTTCTCCATTAGTACCTGTCCAGCTTAGGGCTTTCCCTCTGACAAGCATTACCCCTCCGTTATCACTCTTAGCAATTTCCCACTAGTCAGACTTCTTCTGCCTCTGTTCCTCAGCTAGTCGCTCCGACTGATCCTCCTTGAAAGCGACAACGACATAGGCGATCAGGATTACGTTTGCGGATATGGCGGCCGTGAAACCGGCAAAGGTAGAATTGCCTGCGCGATTGCGGCGGAGATCTCAGCGACGCTCCAAGTAAACAATCTATTTGTTGGGGGAGGGGGTGGGGGCACGCTAACCGCCGAATATGGAATTAAGGGAGAGGAAGTAGATGGAGATTGGGGCAGTGATCATGGCGAAGGTAAAGCCGAGGAGCTTGTAGATGACGGCACTTTCAAGGGCAAGTCTCCTGTTAGTGACTGATTTCAAAGGCGGAAAGGGCAGCGTCCATATCGTATCGTGCAGGCACGATGGGCAATACGTACGCCGGCACGGCAGGCGCAATGTTGGACTTCCCGGAAGGACCAGACGCTGCGCCGGCGCTGTCAAGGTACGTCTTTTCAGACTCGTTGATTCGTCGTGACGCCATAGTCAAGGAAGAGCGGACAAGGCCGCTTGTCGAATACTCCTGTGTGGGTCAGCTGTCTGGCGTCCGGATGGCGCTCAAAGGGATCTTGTGCCTTTGTGAGGGCGTCGACGGCTCAGCGCATGGTTGTCGCAGTGGAAGCTAAGGATCAAGCCCCGCAGGGCGAGCAAGCGGAAGACACCCATCAAAGCTGCTGCCAAGGGCACGCGCGAGCCCGTGATCGCGCCACCACGCGGCGCGTCTTAGCGCGTCGCTTCCCTTCCTTTCTCGGCCGCCGTGCCGACACCTTTTTGTCTCGCCCTGTTCTCGTGCCTTTCCAACTCCGACTCCAACCCCAGAACACTGTGAGCAGCCTACAATGACGCGCTCGTCCTCATCCCTCGCGGATGCCGACCGCGTATCCGACACTCCCACCAAGCGTCGCAAGACGGACACCGGGCTCGTCGGCGCGCTAACGTCTGCGAACCGGCCGTACAACTCCGAAGATGACAGCGGTGACGAGCTGTTCGACCACGAAACCATTGCAACCCTTCCTCTGGGTCGCCCATCCAAGGGCCCATCTATGGTGCCGGGTCGTAACGCGTTCGTTACGCAACCGACTCAAGTCCTTTCAAACCCACCGTCTCGCAACAAAGGCGGCGAGCTCATCCAGGTGGCGGCCACATCGCCCCTTTGCGACGTCTCGCCTGCGTCTTCACCTCCGGCTGTTGCGCGTGCCTCTCAGCATACGAGCCAGAGGCCTTCAGTGTCCAATCGGGCGCCTTTACAGTCTCTCATGGCTCCCCCAGGCACCGTCTACTGTCCACCTGCTCCGCGCCAGGCCACGCCTGCCGACGACGACTTGTCGGAGCCAGACCCGATCGTGGAGGTGTCTTCCGATGACGAACCGGCCAAGTCTCGCGCCGATATCCCGCAGACGTTCATGACCAACGGTGGACGCTCACACGGCAAGGCGTCCACTACGGCCGATTCCCGGGAGTCGCGCGCACAGTTTTCCAAACTTGCGTCCGCTTTCGCCTATGATCCGAACAAGCCGTCCCGTCCCAATTCCCAGACGATCGACGACTGCGTCAGCTCGTATGCAAATTCGAGAAAACGGCTCGCTTCGGGAGGTGAGCAGAAGGCAGCTACGACCAGGAACCAGAGTAAGCCGTCCAAGGCAACACCTGTGTCTTATGATATCGGCATCGATGATATCATGGATTACAAGGTCCAGACGCTTGTTAAGCGCATGATGGGCATTTTTCCCAATAAGTCCGTTGGTGTTTTGCAAAACGCCCTTGCGTTAAACCGGAACAACTACAACGATGCGATCTTTTACCTCACTGAAATGGACGAGAAGGAAGCGGACGATGATCAGGCGCCAATAGATCTTACAGGAGATGAGCCGGACGAGTTGGCGCTTTCCTCCACTCCATTCAAAGTACCTGCGTCGAAGCCGAGCGCGACACTTTCAGCGAAACCTGCTGCAAAACGTCAATTACAAAACAACGCACGGTCCTTGCACGACAAATACTCTGCCACCCAATTGAAGAAGGCAGAGGACGCTACGCCGGCTATAACTCCTCCGAAACCGCGCAGACGACTGGTGAAAGGCCGAAAGAACCCGTCATCTCCCATAGAGCCGAGCCCACAAAAAGACATACCATCCCGACCTAAGCATTCAGTTTTCGAGATTGACGCTGATTCTGGAGCTTCTGGCCTAAGTGAAATCGAGGGAGGCGGCTCGTTGGAAGCCAAAGTACTAAAGTTTCTGAACGAATGCTCGGCGGAGAACCTGGCCGACACGGCAAGCCAGAAGGACGACGTTGTACGGGCCGTCATTGCCAAGCGGCCTTTCAAGAAATTGGACGATGTTCGCAAAATATCGCTGGACTCGGCCGTACCTGGAAAGCGAAGTAAGAAAAGACCTGTCGGTGACAGGGTTGTCGACATCTGCCTCGACATGTTTACAGGCTATACGGCGGTCGATACATTGGTGTCGCAGTGCGAAAATATAGCTAAACCCATCTCTGCCAGTATGAAAGCCTGGGGCGTCAATGTATCTGGATCTTCGAAGAGCGGAGAGCTCGATATTTTGAGCCTAAACGAGAGCAAATTACGTGATTCGGGTGTCGGCTCTCCTTCGAGCAGCCCTGACGAAGACGGTGGGGTTGTTGAACTGCACCGCAAAAAGTCGAAGTTCCTCCAAAAGCCTGCGATCATGTCGAGGGACTTAACGTTGAAGGACTACCAAGTTGTTGGCCTCAACTGGCTGAACCTTCTCTGGTCAAATAAGATGAGCTGTATCCTTGCGGACGACATGGGCCTCGGAAAGACCTGTCAGGTTATTGCTTTCCTTTCTCACCTCTATGAGACCGGCGTCAAAGGACCGCATCTTATTGTCGTTCCTGTTTCCACCCTGGAGAACTGGCTTCGAGAATTCCAGAATTTCTCTCCAGTTCTCACTGTCGAGCCCTACTACGGCAGCGAAAGCGAACGCATAAATCAACAGGACGACATCTTGGCCCAGCTCGACAACATCGATGTTATCATAACAAACTACGACACTGCGGTCAAGAGGGGGGATAACAAGTTCCTCCGAAGTATCAAACCCGTTGTCTGTGTTTTCGACGAAGGCCACGCCTTAAAAAACAGCACCTCCAACCGGTATCAGCAATTGATACGGATTCCAGCCCAGTTCAGACTACTCTTAACGGGCACCCCTCTCCAGAATAACCTTCAAGAGCTTGTATCGCTGCTTGCATTTATGATGCCTAAGCTCTTTGCTGAGAAGTCCGAGGACTTGACATATATCTTCAAGCATAAGGCAAAAACAACCGATCAAGACCATTCGGCCCTTCTATCGACCCAGCGCATTGAACGGGCGAGGTCGATTGTTTCTCCCTTCATCCTTCGTCGGAAGAAGTATCAAGTATTGAAAGAGCTGCCGCCTAAGGTTCGAAGGGTAGAACATTGTACTTTAACGGACTCGCAAAAAGCGATCTATGAGTCCGTCTTGGCCGAGGAGCGCGCGCACTTAGAGAAGCGGGCCGCTGGCCTGTCGAAAGCCAGTGACAGAAAAAACCCTCTCATGCGTCTTCGAAAAGCTGCTATCCATCCATTACTCTTCAGGTCGAGATACGATGACGAGAAGCTTCGGAAGATCGCGAAGGCTTGCCTCACGGATGACCAGTGGCGGGAGTCCAACCCTAACTGTATCTTCGAGGAGCTTACGCAATACTCGGATTTCGAGATTCATGAGCTTTGTTTTCGCAATCCTCAAAGTATTGGGCGCTTTGCCTTACGTGACAATGAGTGGATGGATTGTAGTAAGGTCCATGTGCTTGCTCAGCTCTTGGAAAAATGGCGTGCATCTGGGGATCGGACGCTCATTTTCTCCCAATTCACAATGGTTATGGACATACTCGAACACGTCCTGTCGACGCTAAACTTGCCCTTCTACCGCTTTGACGGAGCTACTCGTGCCGAGGATCGACAGGCAATGGTCGATGATTTTGCGGAGGATAAGAGCATCGAAGTGTTTTTGTTGAGCACTAAGTCCGGAGGCGCCGGTATCAACCTTGCGTCGGCGAACAAGGTGGTCATCTTCGATTCAAGTTTCAACCCTCAAGACGACATCCAAGCTGAGAATAGAGCGCATCGAGTCGGCCAAACGAAGGAGGTAGAGATTGTGCGGCTCGTTTCCAAAGGCACCATCGAAGAACAGATCCTGAAGCTTGGCGAAAGCAAGTTGGCCTTGGATGCACGCGTGGCAGGTGACAGGGGGGAGGTGCCAGATAGCCCGGGTCAGAGCGCTGAGGCTGCGGAGAACAAAGGGGCAGAAACCGTTCAAGACATGCTTTTGGAAAGTTTGTCGAGGGAGACCGGCGACCTTAAGGAGCAGTACTTGGAAGGATTGAAGGCAGCAGGACTCGACATGTCTGCTGCGGCCTAAGTGCGAACTAGAGGGTCTCGATAGCAGTTTTAGCGATGGAGGGTTTTTTTGTTTGGGGGGGGGGGGGGGGGGGGGGGGGATGTGGTTCGAAAAGACAAGGGGCATCTAAAGCACTAAAACGCCGCTTTACGTGGACGCATGAAGTGTGCTCAGGCCCTGTTTCATGGCCAGGCGTGCAATTGTTGAGCCCTTGCTTTACTTCCAGTCTCCCTTCATCGGGGAGTATTGATTAAAACCGACATCAGGTCACAGTATCTTAATAATTTCATGAGTTTCTCACAAATCGAGCCATTCTAAGTGACGATGTTTTGTTTTACTATCATGATGTCAACCTTTTACCATTCATGCTTGTTTGAACCTGTCATTCTAGACGCGACTTACTATAGCCCGAGCGATATCAGGGTCAGAAGATCAGATGGTCCGTCGAGAAAGACAAACCGAGTGGGGATAAATTAAGACGGAGAGCCAGGCTCGGCCAGGCTCGGCCAGGCTCGACCGACCTTCCCGTTCCGCAACGGGACTTGTCCCGTACTTAAAGCAAAGAAAGGTGTAGTAGACTGAAGTAGAAAGTTCGGATATAGGTTTCAGGGAGTCATTTGCAAGTGGTACTATGCCTTGCCTGATTTGGAGCTGTCGAGGAAAGCTTATAATTTCATGTTCTACTACCGACCCTGTAGTATACAAACGGAAACCTATTGCTTTAACTAAATCTTGGCTGCAGCTTTTAAATCTTCCCTAGTCAATTCGTCATCAGGCTTGGCCTTCAGGCTAAGCCTGCCGATCCGCATCAAGCGCTCGATCATCTCCTCATCACCAAAGTGCGCATTGTGCTCGAAGTCCGGCTGCTCCCCGAACGCAATCCTCGCCGCATCGACCAAGATGCGCGCCGTCATACCAAAAACTCGGAATCGTGTCACCGCCGAAACACCGTCGTCTGAGGGACGATCACGGTACGGAAGCGTATGGGAAGGCGCTGGTCTCGCGGGTTTGTTACTCGCCGTCGGCAGCGGCTGATCCGGGCCCCGTCCCAATTCCTTCTCAGGACGAGCAGCTCGTCTCTTCTGTCCGGCATCCTCGATCGCCTCGGGCGCCCTCTTCTTCTTCTTTGGCCGCGGCCGGATCACGCTCTGCCCGGCGACCGGCACGTAGAAGTTGTGCATGCGCCACCGGCTCTCCTGCCAGTCGGACCACGAGCCCTGATACCAGCCGCTAGAAACGTCGTCGACGGCTGAGCCAACGTCACCCCAGAGTTGCTCGTCCAGCTTGGAGCGCAGGAAGTTGTGAAACGGCGCCGTGAAGACGGCCGCAACTTCCTTGGCGTCCAGGCGCGGTATGAGCGAATCTTCGACCGCAGGGACGGCGGATCCCGTTGGCTGCCGGTCTGTCGGGGCAGAGGGGGATGATGGCGCGGCCGAGTCGGACGCACCGGGCGGAGAGGTCGTCAAAAAGGCGACGCACGGTCGCACGCCAAGCTCGGTTCTCGCGAGATAGGTTGGCAGTTGGCACAGGTGCTCGACTCGGAAGGGTGGCGGGAGCTTGTTGTTCGAGAGCGGGAGACCGATTTCTTCAAACGCTTCTCGGCGCGCCGTTTGGAGCGGTGTCTCCGTCAGAACGTCGGCCTTGCCTGCGGGAAATTGGTAAGTAAGAAGGCAACCTAGGGAAAGTGGAAAACCGTATTGAGGTTCCATTCGGACAATGTTCAACTTACCTCCTGGTAATGCGGCTTGGCCGGCATCTGTTTTCAGATGAACCGAGTCTGTCAGCGCTATACTATTCACTATCCACATACTACTCAAAGTTCACATGCGCAGCATAAGAGCAGAAAACAAAAGCGAGGTAGAATGAAAAGCTCAGAAACGAGTGCGACAACACGCATCGAGGGAGAGGCGCACAGGAGCTAAGAGTGCTCGCCCTTATAGTCAGTACCACTTTGAGGTGCCCGGCCTTATCGGCAAATAGCAGCAGTAGCACTGCTGCACGGCGGGTTAGGGGTAAGTTGGTGTACTGAGTCGGCGGCGGGACGTAGCTGCGCAAGCGGGCGATTGCTTGCTGTGTATTTGAGTGAGCAGGCTGCCTGTCACAAGCCTCACGTGCCTGGAAATGGTCGGACCCTTTCTGACTTGTGAACTTACCGCAGACAAAGGAGTAAGAGTTGCCATTGTATGAGCGACAACACTCAACTTAAACTAGCCATCGTGAAGCGGAAAACGGATGTGACTTAGTAGCTTATTGTCGCCCTCGGTAGGGCATGTTGTGTACTGGAGGTGTAGTTAAGAAGTTAAGGTACTACAGAGAGCCGGATAAGGTGGGGCAGGAACCGAGGCACACTATACCCTGTCGTCTAGTCATAATGCCTCTAGATTAGGCACTTCGCAAAGCAACCTAGTCAAGAGCACCATCTTTTAGGGAAGGCATCACACAAGTCAAACGCACGATAAAAGTAGTTAATAGTATCAATAGGCGCTCTTCTTGCTTCTTTGCGCTAGGGTTCGTTCGCGAACCTTAAATACAGGCTGAAAGTACATGCAAGGCAGAAATCCTCCGAAAACACCGATGGTCCCTTAGACGCCTAGCAGAGCCAGATTAATGCAACTGCAGAATGAGAAATGGGCCTGCTCGCGGGTATCTAGTCCTTTCCTGTCCGATCCGATAAAACCTGATTGTGCTCTAATCCTGCTGAAAGCAACCACCATGTAATGCAACGTGTGCAACTAATCGTACTCAGAGGAAGGCTGCCTGAGGCAATGATGCTTTCGCGTTGAGGAACGCGGCGTACGCCTTTTCCAGATTGAACTCATTCTCATCCAAGCACTGCTTCGAGAACTCGAGCGTCATGCCCGACATGCGACTCAGCTCAGCAACGATGACCTCTGGTCCTCCGCCCGTCTCAGGCAGCCAAGCAGCAAAACCTCCGTAAGCGCGAACAAGGAGCATGTCGCTAACAGCTCGAAGGCGGCCAGATTCCTGCCCAGGCCCCAAAACAATGGTCCGCTCGAAGCTCCTGACCTTCTCCGTCTGTCCAGATGAACGTGACACCTCTTGAAACTCCCCCTGTAATGTGATCAAAAATCCACCGACCCCACCAGGGAATTGTCCAGTTGGGTCGGGAACACCAGACTGAGAGACGCATTCAATGAGCCACTTCTGCGGGTCCGTAGCAAGACTCGGATGCTGGGTCATCGGTAGAGAGTTGAAGGCACCCCTAATAGCTCCCAATCCACGGAAGAGGCGAACCTTGCGTCCCTGTTCTGTCGTGACCTTGATAAAGTTGCGGCTTCCTTTGAGCCAGGCATCCCACTCGCCTTTGGTGTGACGCTGAGTTGTCGATGGGTCATTTAGAGATTGCGTGTTGACGGAGTAAGAGAACGAGCAATCCTCGTCATAGTAGAGGTCAATCAAAGCGTTGCGATCGCTGTCGAACCCAAAAATAAAATTCTTGATGAAATTCTCCGCGATCTGCTGCTCGTCTTGGAATTTGGGACCGGCAACTAGGAGCGAGTTCATAGGAGTCGGCGACACAAGCTTTGCAACGTCCTCATCAGTGCGGACCTGAGATCTGTTAAAGAATCGAAGTCGAGGGTACCACTTCATGAGCTCGTTTTGAAGCTCCACTGCGTTCTCTGTGAATGGGTTGGGAGCGACGACGAGATGGTCGAGGTATTTGAATTTGTGGCGCCAACCCTGCAATCCCCTAATGGACGTAAAATTATTGGTTGAAAGGTCCAGATTCTTAAGATCCGGGAACGTCGGCGCTAAAGTTGAAACCGGAGCAATACTCGAGAGATGGTTGCCACTAAGAGTAACGCTCTGGACGAATTCCCGCTTTTCATCGGCTGAGGTGAAAACGTCGTCGCAAATTTTCATTAGAGCTGGAAAGAACTTCGATTGCGTAGACGCCGTATTAAACATGCCGAGCGATGTCAGCTCGGGATCTTGTTCCAGATTGGACAGATTCAGGAGCTTGGCATTGCGGTCATAACGGCGCTCGAGGAAATTCTTGAGCAACTCTCGAATGCTGCCCGAAGTGTTCGCCGAAATTTGTTCGTCCATTGGTAAGTCATCTCCAGGGAATTGAGCAACCTCCTCGACCGCGATGTTCGCACCCGCAAAAGCGTATCCGTTGACTCGGGATACGGACGGAGCTTCGTCGGCGCGAACGGAGATGAAAAACGCGTCGCCCTGGACTCGAGACTACGTAGGAGTTAGGACATGCGATATAATAGTCGACAACGAGGGTCCCTTTTTTTACATACCTTGCTAATTTTAACCTCGTGCTTGCGCTTGTCGGCATGGGCATTCGCATACTTTTGCGAAGAAATTGTGGCTCGCTTTTCCAAGAATGCGATTAAGGCGGCAACTCCGCCATCTGCATTTGTCGCGGCCTTGCTTTTTTTCCACCCTGTAATTTTGAAGTGCTTGGAGCCTTCGAAGAAAACGGAGTTAGTCTGCTTTTGATGGATAGGGCGCCTCCAGGCCAAGAACGACTTCGAACATGACGTGGAAGAGTAAGCGCAACATACTCTTGTTGGTTTCGGGCCCAGGCGCTCTAGAGGTCGAGTTTGTCGGGCCGATGTGTCGCAAGATTTCTTTCTTCAAGCTCGCCGACGGGTGATGCTTTGCCCCAGCCTTTCCATTGTCGCGACCAGCACCTCCACGAGCCCTAGATTTGGTGATACCACGAGGAGCTCCATCCATGACGAGATCGCCATCGCGGTCGGTGCGCACAGCGCCGGTGCGCCGCTTGGCCGTTCCGCGCTGCGAGGACTGGTTGGTAGCGCGCCGAGCCGGAAGACGAGGAGACATGGTGGGAACGGTGTAGGCGAAGAGATGGGGAACGGTTTGCGAGGTGCCGAGGGCCGTGGCAGTCTGAGGTAGCCGCCGACGCCGATGGGCGGGCAAGGGGCACAAAGACGCTTTGTGCAGCCGAAGGGAAGATTGAAGGTAGAGGACCACTGTGCGCAAAAACCAGTAGGCCGGCGCGTGCTGAGAGAGGCGCAGGCGGCCACGGCAAGGGTTGCGATGCTAGCGTCGGGCTCAGCAAAAGTCGTGATGGGAGAGCGGGATGTAGTCGATGGTGGCGTGGAGAGGGAGAGAGGTGGCAGAAGCAGAGGAGGAGGGAAGGCTGCGGTTTTACGCCAGGTCGCGGCGGTTCCGCCGGGCGGTGAGTGGATGCGCTGACGTGATTGGTTTAGCCCCGGCAAGAAGGCGCGACCCCGTAGCTTGGTCCGTGATCGCCTGCGCGGCTGAGTCACGTTTGCGTCGGGCTGGTGGTTTGGCATGTAGGCAGGTAGGTCCCCAGCGTCAACACCCCGGAGAGGTAACCCTTGGTCCATCGCTGCTGTCTTTCGCGCGGAAACTTTCCCTGACAGTTTCACCGGCATCTTCCACGCCGCCAACATCACCTTGTTCGGACAGCTACCGCACGCACCATTCGTCCCCCCTTGTGAATCACAATGATATTGTACTGGCAAATTAGGTAGGTAGTGGCTGAGTGGACACAACGGTGGACTGCGCCTCGCCAAGCTGTTAAACCCCAGCTCTGCAGACGTCTAAAACATGTCTTCGTTGTGGACTTTGTACTAGTTCAAGTGAATTTAAGGCCATAAAGTGTTCCATACGATGCTCTACTGCTACGGACCCTTAATCACTGCGCTCAATTGCTGTGTTGCTACGGCCCTAATCGCTATACTACAGCCTCGCTGTCGCAGAATCGTACGGAATGTTAGGCTAAATATAATGTATAGGTGATAGGCAAGATGATTGGTGCGCATTGTACATTCAAACCTCTCCGGCTTACTTCTAGGCAGACAAATGAATTTACTTCTCTGTACTCCGTAGAGCTCACTGAGTCATCAGGTAACGATCAGATACCGACGCTAAAGTCCCGGGCCACTCCCCTTTTCCTCCGCTCAACCCACAACAATCAACGCAACTATACTCCTTAGCTCGCCAGGTACTTCGTCACCATTTCCAACACCGTTAAAGCCTACAGCTATGGTACCGCCTTTAGCTCCCAAACGTTCCCGATCCTCATCTCCCGCTGCTCCGGTGAAACGTCCTCACAATCAGGCCACGGCAACTCTCGACCTTTCTGACCTGCCAAAACGGGGCCGCGGGAGGCCCAAAAAGGACGACGGAAACAATGACCTGGTCAATCGCCCTGGTGATAGGCCGGGGAAAGACCTACAACTTCCTGATCCGCTGAAACGCCCACGCGGCAGACCCCGGAAGAATCCCGAAATTCCTGTCCCGCCGAAACGCCCGCGCGGTAGACCGCGAAAAGATCCAGAGCTTCCTGTCCCGCCGAAACGCCCCCGCGGTAGGCCTAGGAAAGACACCAATTTCCAGGCTCCGCAGGAGCCACTCGATACGTCGAAACAAGGGAGGCAGAGGAAGTCCATAACTATTGCGACCTCAAAGGGCCCCGGGAGACCACGCAAATTGGACGCAGGAGGGGCAAGCGGCGATGCGAATAATGCCGGTTCTGCCAAAAGAGGGCGTGGCCGTCCGCGGAAAGACTCGTCCGCTACCGTGTCTAAGTCGGCAAGCTCGAAGTCTGCCAAAGGTGCCTTGTCTCTCGGCCAGCTGACAGGCACGTTCGACATCAAGTGCGACGAGGTCGAGGGCAATTGGTCGAACTTGGTGGAAGATATGTCTATGTCAATTACAAGTTTAAAAGGCAATCCTTCCGGCCTCATTGCGTCCTTTAACCTGGGGATCCTGGAAGGTACGATGCTCCTTGCAGCCGACAAGAATACTGTCGAAGCCATTCGTCGTAAGATGGAGCGAGGGCAGTCAACCTACGAGGATGATGATGAAGAGAAATCAGAGAACGACGAGGATGATGAAGATGAAGGAGAGGACGATATTGGTGATGAGGGCGCCGGAGATCCTCCGGTTCCTTCCGGTTGGCTCCACTTTGTGTGGCGTGGCCGCAATGCCCCTGACGATGATGAGGTCCATTCAGGCGCATATGGTGGACAAGACGGGTCTATCAAGTTCACAAACAAGGGCAACTCATTCAAAGCTAAGGGTGCCTTCCCCGCCTTGGGCGAAAGTTGCGAGTTCAGTGGTAAAAGGATTAGTACCAAGCCCGATATCCCCCCGGAACCGTGGGAAAACTTCAATGAACAAGCATACGGCAGCGCAAATCGCAGCAGATGGTTTTAAGTGGCGCTCAAGCCAATGGTTAGCACTTTTAAATTGTTCTCTATCCGTCTCTTTTCCCTAAGTTTACATTTGTACGTATATTCTTACTAGCAAAGTTTTTTCTACAAAGAAAACTTGCGGTTGATCCTCCGAGCGCTATCACTACGATCGATGCCTCTATAGGCGACCTCTAGCAATCTAATGAAGTTACCGGGTGCGTTCGACAATATCGATCGGCTGCCAATTACCCTGTGTACTGGTGATATTTGAGTTGATAGGATCATTGTGGTTGCAGCACATTGTCTAGTGTGATGTCAACATTACCGCCGATACTCCCGGCCTTTGCCCAGAACTTGCTTAAATGCCTAGTGCCACTGTGGCGAATACCGTTAGTACTACTTCTTGCACAATAGGAAGGAGTAAATGTCGTTACCTATCGCAGAGAACTGTCACGATTCGATGACCTGGCCCTAGCTTTTGAGCCACTCTCGTAGCAGCGACGCCTTAAATGAGCGATGTCAGCAGTTCACGTGCGTAAAGGAGGGCGATGCGCATAGTTGTGACACACAGTTTACAGCACTACTGCTCCCGGCGAAGATCCCATCCTTTTCAACTAGCCATCGAGCCATGGCCAAAGCTTCTCGATCTGTGACTCTAATGGCATCGTCAATTAAACCCCGTCCTGCCTCGAGGTTAATTGTTACTCGATTAATTCCAATGCCCTCCACAATGGTATCCACTTGATGTCGCCTCCGGGTCCCTTCTCGCTCTTTAGGGTCAAACATCACCCCATATTTGATCTTGTTGAACAATCCACTCCCTTGCGGATCGGCAAGAATGACCTTCAAATTGGGTAGGCGAGGTTTAAGGAATAAGGCGACACCAGATATGGTACCACCGGTGCCAGCTCCGGAGACGAACGCATCGAGCGTCCCTTCTGTTTGGCGAAAGATCTCAGGTCCGGTTCCCCCAAAATGGGCTTTCCAATTCGCTTCATTCTCAAATTGGTCTGCGAATACGCCGCGACCAGGCCGTTGGGGATCCTGGGTATGCTCTAGAGCTCTCGCCCGTGCTTTGTTCACGAACTGATTCCGGTCCACTATGGAAGCTGGTCGGACCCGCTCTACTTCGGCACCGAGCTTCAGAAGTAGATCAGACTTTTCGGTTGCTTGATCATCAGGCATACAACTATGACTTGTAAGACGATGCTTCCAAGAAACCGAGAAATGAGAGAGGGGCTACGAACATGTGCGCGAGATATCCCCTTGCTCTGCAAATTGCAGCTAGAGAAATGCCTTCAGAATATCGTTAGCGCTTATCTGAGCTCTAGGTCAAGAATATTCAGTGAGGAAAGCTACCGTAGATCTTGTGGTACATACCTGTACTTCCAACGGTACCTTCATATATCATGTCTCCTGAATATGGAGTGAGCAGGCCTTGAGACTCTGCCTACATTTCAAGGCTTTCAGCCACTGCTTCGCCGAAATGGTCCTGCTATCGCATACTTACCTCACGAATAATGTTCAAGGCTACCCGGTCTTTCGGGCTATTTCCAGCGCCATTTAAAAACTAAAGAAACAGTGAGCATATAGGCAGGATGTCTAATAGGATAGGATGTCTCCACCTCTGCTTTAGCTAGGATTTCGCACCCCGTGGCATCAGAGAGAGATTTGATTCTGAAAAGTGGCGTGTTCCCAATGCAGCTTTCAATTCCTTCTGGCGCGGGTGTCTTTGAACGGTCCATGGTATTATCCCTGAGTACCAAATCTTCGCCAATTGCTTGAAAAAGCCGCCGAAGAGTTGTGCGGCTATTTCGCCGGTGGAGATTTTCCCGCCTAGTAGATGAAGACGTCACGCTTTGGAGACCGAGAGTCACGACGACTCCAGTTGCGAATGCAGCCACTAAGCACAATCGCATTTTGCCGTCCATGATGATGTGGCCAGCGAGGGACGGAAATGTGGATGGATTCTTCTTCAATTCGCCAACCGATGCTCTAACCGGTCGAGCAAAGTCAATAAAGTCACACGTCACTTTCAAAGCAATCAATACAGTTGCTAATCATCATTAAAGAATGATAGCGTGTAGACTTACATATGATACTAAAACAGACCACAAGAACTGAGGTTGGCGTTCCTCGAGGAATCGGGTCGTACTTTGCGTGCTGGGGGTTAGCAGCGGGGCCAACCTCAGGGTGCCAAGAACTTATTCTCCAAAAGGGCCAAAGCTCCAGGAGCTCCGAACTCAGTGCCATCCTCCGCATCGATGGAGACGCCGGTTATCGCGAACCTATTTCGGCCTCACATTTCTCGAAATGCTTGCCAATGGCTCCATCACCGCCCGTTTCCCTGTTGCGGGATCCGCGGAATGCGACCAGTCCCTCTACAACGACGCGCTGCCGCGACGGGTTCTCGATATAAGACCAGAACCAACGATGAGACGAAGGACGCGGAAACCTCTGCCTGGAAACAACGCATGAATATCCTCTCGCAAAGCAAGCAAGACGAATGTATGCGGTATCCTTTGATAACAGCCGACGAGCTGCGGACGCAGAGAGAAAGACCAAAGGGCGTGAGAATGCTACTGCGAGACTTCATCGAAGGTATATACATTTATCTCTTGCTTGAATCTAGACCGTAGTCAGCTAGTCGGCTAATTCAAGGTCCCTAGACAGTCTGTATAACCCTTTTTATGGCTACTTTTCGAAGCAAGTAGTCATATTCTCTCCTGGAGAGCCTTTCCATTTCAATACCATGCGAGACGAGATCGAGTTTCACAAAACTCTGGGAGATCGATACACGGCGTTTGAAGACGCTCTTGATCAGAAAGAGTACGACGAGACGCGGCAACTATGGCATACGCCGACCGAATTGTTCCGCCCTTACTACGGGCAATCGATCGCCGACTACCTCATCAGCAACTACAAAATCTCACATTATCCCTACGATGACCTCATCATATACGAGATGGGTGCCGGGAACGGCACGTTGATGCTGAATATTCTGGACCACATCCGGGCGAAAGACCCTGAAGTCTATGCGCGGACAAAGTTCAAGATCATCGAAGTATCTGCAAACCTTGCCTCTCTTCAGCGCAAAAACATATCACGTTCTATCTACGCGGGCGGTCACAGGGAGAGGGTGGAGATCATCAATCGGTCAATATTCGATTGGGATACATATGTTCCGTCGCCGTGCTTTTTTCTGGCCCTCGAAGTCTTTGACAATTTCGCTCATGATGCAATTTCATACGACATGTCTACGCACAAACCACTACAATCGATGGTGTTCATTGATGGCGAAGGCGAATTCTACGAGTATTATACTCCTAAGCTCGACCACCTTGCGAGCAGGTACCTCCGTCTACGAAGGTACATTTCGCCGCCGGAAACATTGCAATTTCGAATGCAGCGTTTGTGGCGGTCCTGTAAATCACTCGTCCCGTTCACCGAGAAACGGACCGCTCCTGAGTACATCCCTACCCGACTCATGCAATTTTTCGACATTTTGTACAAGCACTTCCCCGCTCACCGACTCATTGCGAGTGATTTTCACACGCTACCTGACGCAGTGTCGGGTATAAACGCCCCTGTTGTCCAGACCCGATACCGGCGAAGGACCATCCCAGTTACCACTCCCTTAGTACGTAAACCTCAAAATCTGGTTCTTCGCTTTCCTAACCTTTCCGCTAGGTCCACCAAGGCTATTTCGATATTCTCTTCCCCACGGACTTTAACATGATGGCAGCTTTCTACGAACACATTACACAGAAGTTCCCGTACGTCCTCTCACACGAGGACTTCCTCAGGCGGTGGGCTTACGTGGAGGATACCCAGGCGCGCAATGGGGATAATCCTCTTCTTACTTGGTATAAGAACACCTCTGTGATGATTACTAGGTAGTGTCTTTGTCACTATCTCTGTAAATATATAGAACACATCGAGTAAAAGGCAATCTCAATTGGCCAAGCAAGCTGCGTTGCTCGTCTGTGCTGGTTTAGGACCATATTGTCTACCCTACATGCCTATTTGCGAATCCTTGAGACAGGAACGCCGTTGTAACAGGAAGTGCAAGAACATTTGGGTATAATGGGAACGAGAAACATTCCCAAACTGCAACGTCTCCATCTTGAAAAGAGCATGCTCATTGTATGAGCAGTCGCCCACGTATGCTTTCAACCCATTTTAGCTACCCGAGACTCCAAGTTTTGTACCCATTCCTGGACAACTTTCACGTTTTCCGTAAGGACGGACTCCCCGTCTTTCATGTTCGACTCGACCTTGTCCAGCGATTCCCTCCAACGCCTGATCTCATCAGCCTGCTCATCTTGCCTCTTTTCAATCTCGTCAAGCGAAGAGCTAGCCGCGCCTGCTGTGGTATGTATCAAGCGAAGCGTCCTCAATCGCTCCAAAATCATAGGCAATGTTGGGGACAAAGCGTCGATCGTAGGCAGTGTTCCATAAAGAGCCATGATTTTGGACATGCTCTCAGAGTCATCAGAATCCAATTGACTTTCCTCCGACCCGTTTTCTGCGCTTCGCGTTTGCTCGCGAGCTAGTCCAGCTCGCCGGACTTCTTGAAGGCGCTCGCTTTCTTGGATAAGTTGGCGAACTCTGCGGCTTCCTTCATCGATGCTTGACGTTCCCGAGACCATCGATAGCTGCCTCCCAAGGTTCTCAAGTGTATGAAGTATGGGTTCCGGCGGATTGTCCGCCACGTCGGGCATGTTCACTCCATTAAGGCCTAGAGTTGTTTCGAGCTTTGACAAACGAGCATCAAAGTCGGATACTTTCATGAGCGTGACGCCCTGCTGCTGCCGCATCGCGAGTAGCTCGGCTTTCGTTTTTACATTGTCCTCGCTGTCTGGCGGCTGGGGTCTGGGAGCGTCCGAGCCGCTAATTTGTGTAGTCGAGAACTTCTTCAAGGTCCTTTCCAACTGAGCCTCCGCTCCTTTCACGCCCCCTTGCCGCTGCAAATATATCGCATCCAACGTGTCGCTGATCTTCTTGATCGTTTCTGCTGGGTCCGCATCGTCCGGCTCCAGACCGGTCTCCTTGACGTTGGAGTCAGATTGGTCTTCCTGTTGCCTAGACTCGAAGTCGAGCTTGAGCTCTTCCACCTCCCTCCTCAGCCGAGCAAGTTTACGCTCCGCCGTTTCGTCTTCCTCGTCACTGAAATCGCCAAGCTCAGCATCACTGTAACGGCTGCCTCGCCGCTTTCTGCTCGCCGTCCGGTAGGATTGTCGGTTCCGGGAGATGCGGTCGGAGAAGTCAACGTCGCGTGCGTCCACCCGAGAAGGCAGGAAATGCGTGCGGGCTTGGTCTGGCTCCAGTCGGTTGCGGATTATAGCGGGATTGTTCCCGGCATCGGAGGATTCAGGCGAAGGTGAACGGGCAGCCGTGGAAGTCTGGCAGTTAAAGCTGGTTAACTAAAGCGACGCCAATAAACCGTAAGGTGTGCTTTCCAACTTACGCGTAAGGTCGAGGCATCGTCGGTTAGTTCTGGGGTTTCGTAAATATCAGGCGCGGAATCCTGCGATGGCCACGTCAGAACAGACGACGCGAGGATCTTGGCAATAGGTTCACAAGACGCACAAGGTCTGGAAGGTTGGCGTATTTGCGAGATTGAGTCATGTTCCAACAGCCCGAAGGCTGGCACGGTGCCGAAATGCTTTCAAGATTGGACCGAGCGGTGTTTAGGCTGAAAAGGGATCGAGCGGACGAGTTGGAGAAAGCGTGATAACCTCCGCAGTCCGCGTCCCGTAAGGCGACGGCAGCTGCGCGTGGAAGCGAGACGTCAACACATGCGGTGGGCCGAGGCGGCCGCGTCGAGTTGGCGCGTGCGCCTCCACCCCCTGCTGCTGCGATCACCTGAAATTCCGTTCCTCTCTTATTGTCTCTCGGGCGGTGCGACTACAGAACGCAAAGCTAACACATGCCGAGAACTTACCATCCTGCAGGATACCGTTGATAAATGATGCCTTCCCTCGACCCGGTCGATTCCAATGTAACGGCCGGACTCGCTTAGCTTGGCGCTGGATCTGGACTCTTCCTCTTCCCTATCCTCAGCGGGACATATACCGCGGAGTCAATCTAGCGCATCTATGACTGGAGCGGGAGAGACATTCTACTTGCATCGTGGATTTCAAGTCTGGCCATGGCTTGGACGTTCTGGCGCACTGGGCCACTCACCTAGGGCGGTGCGTTAGTGAGCGAGGCCCAGTTTGAGGGATGGCTTGTCCTTCACACAGTCAGGGGGCTATTGCAGCTCAGTCGTCTCTCGCTTGCGGCGTATGCTCAGTAAATGAAGCACAGTACAGTGATTGCGCTGTTGAGTTTAATAAGAGCTCTACAGTGCCGTGCAGCGAGGTTTGCTATAGGAGTGTGAAATTGGTGACTGACCATTACTTACTCTGCTGCCTTTCCCGTACCTAGAGCAACGATCTCAAAAAGTGACCTGCCATATTAGAGAATGAGGGGGTATATATTCTACTCTAACCATCGCCTACGAATACCGTTGTCGTACTGGACGCGCATACTGTATCCGGTAGTACCTGGACATGCACTCGGCGGGGTCCTGGATTGCTTTGACGTCGGGTGCCCGTGAAGAGCTTACGCACGGCACCAGGAGTAACCTTGACTGGGGAGGCGAGGGCCCCAACCCTTCTTGGCTCTACCAAACCTGGTTGGCCTCGGAGTAATGTGATCACCACCACGAAGACTTTTCGGCAATGAATGCAATCGCGCCCTCGCAACGCGCATCGCCACGCATATCGCTCCCCTCCATGTTGTGTCAATCGTGCGGCTGCTAGCCACTTCTGTCCCTCGAGCGAGCGCGCTGCAACGTGGGCGCAAGTCGTCCCGGAGTCGCTCGGCATGTTTAACATCGACCCAGAATCGACTACTAACGGGGATGCGCTCGACGAACAGTTCCTTTTCAGTAATTCGCACGATATTCTCGATGGTCCCTTCGACTCCGATGCGATGGCTCATGATCTGGATCTGAAAGGATCGAACATCGAGCATTCGACGCTTACGGGCTTTGACAATCTCGCCATGTACGAGCAGTACAATGAGTCCGGGCCGTCATCTGTTCACTTCGGGGATCTCCGAGACCCTTCTGAGCGCGAAGAGAGTCATCCCAGCGGCAGAGACGAGGCAGACGTCGCTGTATCTGATCATTCCGCGGTTCATTTCCAGGAGACGTCTCAATCTGACAATGCTCGGGAAGTCCCCTCCTCAGGAACACCCGATGTCGCTCCTGGCAACGGTAAAAAGCGAACGGTTAATGGAGACGAGCGGCCAGCTTCTCGTTCGGCGGCTCAGTTTACAATCGCACCAGAGGTGCATCGCGTCACGAAGTATGTGTCGTATAATGCGCCTAAGAAAAGACCGGAAGACCCACGTTCTGTCACATCACCAGGTGGTCCTCACCATACCCCAGAAAGGCAGGAGAAGTTCGCGCGCAAGGTCTCTCAGCAGTCGCAGCATTCTGCTTCGTCATACAGTCCATCTAATCCCCAGACTCGCAAGAAGCATGGTTTCCGAGCTCGCTCATCTATTCCTTCGTCCCTGTCGTGGGAGGAATTCGCGCGGCAATGCGTCCTGGCTGCGTACTCTTCACGTCTCAATCCATTCGCGCTTCATCCGGATGAGTACCAGATGTTACGAGAACACATAACACGTGCTCAAGTGACAATATATCTAAACATCCGAAACGCCATCCTCAGACTCTGGACACGAAACCCGTTGGTCAGCGTTTCCGAAGTCGAAGCGGCGGGATGCGCAAGAGATAACCGGTACTTCAACCTTGCGTTGTTCGCCTACCAGTGGCTCCAGCGACGCGGATACATCAATTTCGGATGCGTATACATTCCTACACCGTCAAACCAAGCCCCCGAGCGTCCCTTCAAAGAGAAACGTAAAACAGTGGTCATTGTCGGTGCCGGCATGTCTGGATTGGGATGTGCTAGACAACTTGAAGGCTTTTTCGGTCATTATGCCGAGAGATGGGCAGACTTGGGAGAGCAGCCGCCAAAGATTATTGTGCTAGAAGGTCGAAACCGCATCGGTGGTAGGATTTATTCGTATCACTTGGGCAAGCAGGATACCTCAAACCTGCCTCCGGGTTCTCGAAGCACTGCCGAAATGGGGGCGCATTTTGTTACAGGTTTCGAACATGGCAATCCGATGAACATTTTGATACGTGGTCAGCTCGGCCTACATTACCATCGACTCAAGGACAGGACTCCATTGTACGACTACGATGGCAGTCTAGCCGATGTGGCACGGGATGGTCTAGTGGAGAAACTATGGAACGACATACTCGAACGAGCGAGCGCTTACCGAAACAAGCCAAAAACAAACGAGACTGTGGAGGGTGACCGAAGGTTGATACAGTACGGGCGTGACCCTAGTAGCGACCAGGGCGACGTTTTAGCCGCACTTGAGAAAGCGGGTCAACCGGCTACCATTAACCTGAACCGCACTGGCTCACCCCTTTCCGGAGTTACAGACCATGTTGGTGCGGCGGGGCTGGAGAAGTTATCCGGACGAGCTTATCTCACTGTTGGCTCTACTGGCAAAGAGTCGGCCTCCGACGCGGCGAAAGAGATGGGCTGGGAGCTGAGGCCCGGCATTGAAGATGGCAAGACCGTAAATTTCGACGAGATTGCGCAGTCTTCGGCCTACCCTAACTTAGGTGATACAATGGACGAAGGGATCCGACAGTACCAAACCATGTTAGAATTGACACCTTTAGACATGCGGCTTCTAAACTGGCATCATGCTAACCTCGAATATGCAAATGCGATCAATGTGAACCAGCTCAGCCTGGGAGGTTGGGATCAAGACATTGGGAATGAATTTGAGGGCGAGCATTGTCAAATTATTGGGGGATACCAACAGGTTCCGCGGGGCTTGTGGAAATGCCCGAAGCCGCTTGATATCAGGTTCAACTCCAAAGTCACAGAGATTCGCCGCAGTGCGACATCCGACCAAAAGGGCGATAACCTCACTGTTGTGTGCGAAGACGGAGAAACTATCGCAGCTGATCATGTGGTCGTCACAACGCCATTGGGGGTTCTCAAGTCGAACACAATAAATTTCCAACCGCCTCTTCCAGAATGGAAGATAGGGGCAATCGAACGTTTGGGATTTGGCGTACTCAATAAGGTGAGAAGCATCATCTGCTACTGAAATGGCTTACTTATATAATTGGCCACAGGTAATTCTCGTCTTTGAAAAGCCTTTCTGGAATGTGGAAAGAGACATGTTCGGCTTTCTCAACGACTCCGAATTCTCGTACAGCCTTGACCAGAGGGACTACGCATCCAGGCGGGGCAGATTTTACCTTTTCTTGAACTGTTTCAAGACCTGCGGTCGACCAATGTTGATCGCTCTCATGGCTGGTGATGCGGCAAAGGATGTCGAGAAGAGTGACGACGAAAGCCTCCTTAATGAGGTCATGGAGAATCTCACTCGTATGTTCGTCCATGCCAGAGTCCCGCGGCCCTCGGAAACCATTGTTACTCGCTGGAGGCACGACCAATACGCTCGTGGAAGCTACTCTTATGTGGCTCCTCTTACTCAAGCAGGCGATTACGACACGATGGCCCAACCGGTTGGCCGTATTCACTTTGCAGGCGAGGCCACGTGCGGGACGCATCCTGCGACCGTCCATGGCGCGTACCTCTCTGGTCTGCGGGCAGCGTCGGAAGTGATTGAGGCGATGGCGGGTCCCATTCAGACGCCGCAGCCATTAGTGCCTCCGAAGACAAAGCTGGAGTCCGCAGGCAAGCGGAAAATGGAGGAGACAAGTAGTGGTAGCAAGAGACGCTCGAAGTCAGTGCCCGACGAGGATCGGGAGGCCCGAATCCTCGAGGCCGTAATCGGCGAGATCGGGGAGCGGCCGACGAAGCCGGGCAAGTCAGGCATCAATCCGTTCCTCCTGTTCACAAAGGACCACTGGCACGAGTGCAAGGCGAGGTGCGAGGAAGAGCGGCAGAGCAAAGGGCAGAAGGGGGACACCAAGCCGACGAAAAACGAGATCCGGGTCGCCATCGGCAAGATGTGGCGCAACGCCAGCGACGAGGTCAAGCGGCCTTATCTCGAGCAGACGCAGGCGGCGAAGCAATTGACGGCGGCCGGAAACGCCGAGTACAAAGAGCGAGCTGCGAACTGGGACAAGGAGGCTGCGCGGATTAGGAGAGAGTTTGTGGAAAAGCAGACTTCGTAGGGAGGGCAGGCGGTCACAGCTAGGCCGTTGCTGCATGGTGCGATCCGAGGACGGCGGATTGAATTCGTATACACAATACCCGTAAGGCGGGAGGCATTCTGTTTCTGTTCGGCATTCCACGTACGGCGAGGGGCGGGGGGACGGAGGGCCTGCAGTGCCGGGTGGTTGAATAGGTTTACCGTTATCAGGCGGTGCTGTGCAAGAGGCGTGCCTAGCGCATGTGGGCTCCTATGTATAGTTAGATGGGCACATGTATGTACATATTTTAGCCGCAACCTGCCACGCCCCGAGCACGCGAGCAAGGGTGCATGGCGCGGCCGTGGTACCGACGCACGGGTTGGTGGGCCGCGCTCCCAGCGCTTGGAGCGCTCAATCCGCGAGCGGCTACTGGCCGGCAGCGCGCTGGTCCCCGCCGCGCGCCCCCCGGCCACCGCCCCGCGCCCGCGCCCATCCCAGCCCCACCCGGGGAGCCAGGTGGTCGCCGCTGGGCAAGACACTCCCGGCGGGCGCGCCTCCGAGACGGCACAGAGTATTTTGTGGAGCAGGCAAACGGAACGAAACGCCCCCAATGGGGCTGGCGGAGCGTTGCCTTTCCTTCGCCTGCGCCTCGCCGGTGTCCGTACAGTATGTACACGCCTAAGTACATGTGCCAAGCATACTCCCGAGGCCCGCAACGTCGGCTGGCATTGCGCCAGGGCCCAAGCCGCCGCCCGTAAGTGGGCTCACTCGTAGCTTTAGCTTCCTCTTCCGTGCCTGGCGCCCGGCCAAGACCTTCGACGAGCGCGTCTCGCCTCTTGCGCCCGTCTCTCTCTCTCCCCTCTCCATCCCCTCCCTCTAATGTCCTTCCTCTCCGCCGTCGCTCATCGCCGCCTGCCTGCCGTGCAGCCCGCTGCCACCACCACGTCGTCGTGCCCCGTCCCGCCGCCCGCTGCTGCCGGCACCGTCTCGGCTGTCGCGCGCCGCCGCCGCCTACGGCTACGGCCTCGCTCGCGCTCGCTTGCGCCTCCAACCCGCCGCGACAGACGCCCGTCGCCGCAGGCAGCAGCACCAGCTCCACCACAACAGCGACCCGCGCACCATGGCTTCCTTTCTGAATAGGCTTAAGGGGAGCGCCGTACGTCTTGCCCCTCGCCCCTCTCTCTTTCCTCGCGGTCGCCGGCTGGGCGCGCGCGCCTTCTGCGCCCGCCGCGGTCGTCGCGTCCCGCATCTCGCCTCCGTGGACCACGGTTGGCTGACTCCGGCGCGCGTCACCGTTACCAGACTCCGTCTAGCCCTGGCGCCGCCTCCGCGGTCGCGCCCGTCAAGAAGGACCCGCATGCGCCGCAGCCCACGCCCTTGGAGAAGCTCCTCCTCGACGCGGGTCCGATAAGGCCTGACGGCAGCGACAAATTCTTCGGCTTCGAGAACGTGAGCCGCTTTTGCCCACTCCCCCCCGGCAACTCCGAAGGCTCTGCAGCCATTCGTACTGACTGACTGGCCAATGTTATCTGCCACATAGTTTGGGAGTACATGGTATGTATCGCTCGCCTCTCGCCCTTTCCTTTCCAGGTGCCCAGAGATGTCTAATCGGAACAATTGTCGCAGCTATTGCAACTCCATAATACAATGCCTCTATTACTCGACTCCCTTCCGGGAACAGGTCATCAACTTCCCTACCCGTTCGCCCGCCGACGTCCTCAATCGCGCACCGTCCGGTCTGCCGCGACTCAACACCGATGTCAATTCGGCCGCCAATGGCGCCGCCGGCGCTCTATCACCGACCAAGCAGAAACAGCAGTTGTCAAGCCCCCAGACGGCCTCTCCTCGAAAGAGTACGCCGACATCGACCCAGCAGAACCAACAGGGACCAAAACCAGAGGAAAACAAGGACTCGCCCGAGTACAAGAAGAAGCAGGCGATGGCAGCAGGACCTATACTTAACATGGACTACGAGAATGCTGTCAGCTACGGCATGTCCGAGTCGTTGTTTACCTCGTTGAAGGATATCTTCGAGGCCATCATCGCCCACAGGTCTCGGGTCGGTGTCGTCAGTCCGAATAAGTTCCTCGAGATCTTACGCCGAGAAAACGAAATGTTCCGGACGGCGATGCATCAGGATGCGCACGAGTTCCTCAACCTGCTGCTAAACCAGGTGGTTGAGAGCGTAGAACAGTTTTCCCAGCAAAGCGCCACGGCTATCGAGGCTAAAGAAGGCGTGGAAGTCGGTGCTTTAGAAGTCAAAGCTGCCGCGTCAAACATCGACTGGGTGCATGAGCTTTTTGAAGGGACGCTGACTTCTGAGACGAGATGTTTGACGTGCGAGAACACGTCCCAACGAGACGAAGTGTTCCTCGATCTGTCAGTCGACCTGGAACAGCACTCATCCGTGACATCATGCCTACGGAAGTTTTCGGAGGAAGAAATGCTTTGTGAACGCAACAAGTTCCACTGCGATAATTGTGGTGGTCTACAAGAAGCGGAAAAGAGGATGAAGATTAAGCGTCTCCCGCGGATTCTTGCCTTGCACTTGAAGCGTTTCAAGTACACGGAAGATCTGCAACGTCTCCAGAAGCTCTTCCACCGCGTTGTCTATCCCTACTATCTACGATTATTTAACACGACGGACGACGCCGACGATCCCGACCGTCTGTACGAGCTCTACGCCGTAGTTGTACACATTGGCGGAGGGCCGTACCATGGACACTACGTCTCCATCATCAAGACGCAGGATAGAGGCTGGCTACTTTTTGACGACGAGATGGTTGAGCCGGTTGACAAGAGCTACGTCCGCAACTTTTTCGGCGGCGAGAATGTGTTGGCATGTGCGTACGTGCTCTTCTATCAGGAGACTACCGTGGAGGCTATGCAAAGGGAACAGGAGGCCGAGGGGCTTGCCGCAGCCAAATGGGCTGCCCAACAAAACAACAGGGACTCGGGCATCATCGCAACTCCGAACGGAAAGGCAAACGGCGCATCAGTACCGAACGGCACCCATAATCCAATACCCATCCCGCCGATGCCCGGTTCCGAGGAACTGGAAAACTACCCAAATCTCATCCACGCGACCACGGCTCCGGCGCAGCCGCAGGGATCACCATTTCAGCAAGCGCCTCTCGAACAGACGCAGACGTCTCCCAACATGCTCCAGCAGTCCAAATCCGAGATTAAATCCGGGGAACTGCGGAGCAAGAAGGAGCGAGCGCGCGAAGAGAAGGAACGCAAGGCGGCAGAGAAGGAAGCGGAGAAGATTGCCAAGCAGCGTAGGAAAGAGCAAGAGACTCGGCGTCGGGATGAGCTCCGCAAGCAGGAAGAAGATTTGAAGGCTGCTATCGCGGCGAGCAAGCTGAGCAAGGCCGCGGAGGATAAGGAGCGCGCCGCGGCTGGCTCATCGGAGGGCGTAACATCTACCCAGCAGCAGCAGCAACCGATCCCGGTTGACCCTCACAAGGAGGCGATGAAGGAGAACAGTGGCATCATGTCTGGCAGCCTCAACCGGTTCCGGCACTCGAGCATGAGCTTGCGCCACAAACCAAAATTCTGGAGCTCCAAAGAAAAGGGCGAGCACGAAGTCAAGGACGCTACGAATGCAGCAGGTCCGGCTAGCAACGCGAGCGGGACGTCTACGAGCGATGTCGAGGCCGTTCCGAGCGTGCCTCCGATACCTACTACGGTGGATCAGAAGAGCAAGGGCGGCAGCAGATTCGGTCTTGGGAGGAAGAAGAGTAATTTGCTCCCGTAGGTTTACCAAAGCTTTCAGGGAGAGCTAGCTTCCGCATGTCGGAGCCCAGAGATGAGTCCGAGCCCATAGGCTTGGGTGATGTAACGCGAACGTGCAAAGGCTTCGCGGTCGACCACAGTGCGCGAGAGCCTTGGATGCCATACACGAATCTCTTGTTGCCTATAGGAAAATAGGGGCTCACCACGTTTGCTTCGCACCGCTGCACGTACGCTTGGAGAGTGTGGAAAGGAAAAGGCAGCGGCCGAAAAGGTTGTTGAGCATGAGATTCCCCCAATGTCCTCCCCTTCATCGTGAGGGCTAGCCACGAACTATGTGTACATAGAGATACCTTTCTGCGTGCCACGGTGCCTGCCTAAAGAGAAATCGCTTGCACCTATGCGTAATTATCTTGTTCATACCATCACACAGAAAGGATGGCTTAGTCTAGCCTCTAGCGTTCGGGAGACTCGCGATACGCCACGCCTTTGAGCTTTATGACAATCCCGCTTTGATTTGACAGTACTGTCTTCCATCGTGGACTAGCAGCTCCTCACGCGCCGGAGCTACTGCTACTGGATCTCTCGTGAGATCCCGGCATGAGGGCGTCTTCATACGCTAGGACAGCAGTGCCTGCCAAAGCTCACATCCATCGTGCACATGCACACGCACACACGCAAGCGCAACCTCACGTCTTGGACTTGAATATGCCGAATTTTGTCTCCCTTAAACTGTCCGACGGATGTCCCAACTCCACCGCTCGCAAGGGTATCATGCATCATCAACCCAAGATCAGCTCGTAGATTATTATGAAGGTGTTTATGAACATCAGCGGGAAGCGCATCAGCGTGCGCACTGAGGTGATGAGGTGCACGGTCCGGGCCTTGATGCTCGCCGTGTCCTGCGCGTTGCCGAAGCCGGGGTCGACGTTGCTGCTCCAGCCGACTGTATGAAGTGGGCACGGTCAGTAGCGGCGATGGCGTGTGTGGAAGGGGGAGGTGGAGATTGGAAGCCGTGCGGCCGGGGACCTGTAGAGAGAATGTGCTCTCTTCGGGGAAAGAAATACGTACTCCGCGCGAGAAAGCGATCCTCGGATAGGATGGCGATGGCGTTGGTGAGCAGTATGCAGACTATGTAAAGGGGAGCGTGTTAGCTGTACGAAAAGCACGAAACGACAATTCCGTCGTGCGGGCTCGTTCTCTTACCCTTTAACAGGCTGGTGAGTCCGAAAAGGAACATGTTTGATGAGTCCGTGCGGAGTCGGCTGGTCGCAGGGGAGGACGTGGATATTTCGGGAAGGGCCGGGGAGAACTGCGAATAGCGACGCGATCGCCGCACTATCCGAGCATGGCCTTGTGTGCGCGTTGTCGAAGTCCGGAGCAAGAAGGGACGGCGCGGGAGGTTGAGGACAGCTCGCGAAAGCTTAGAGGCGCCGGCTGCCTGGGTGGCTTCGCGCGTGCGCCTTGGCCAAACGCGGAATGGCGCCTCCGAGTCGAGCTTCCTTGCGGCTGCTACGTAAAGTCGTCTCTCAATGCCTGGCATACACAGTGCCCTCAGACGCCTCAGGCCAAACCTACACCTGCCACTTTCCTCTCCTTGGTTTCTTTCGCAAATAGATTTCCCGATGCGGACAGCCATCACCGCTGCATGCGAACCCCTCTTTCTTTGCTGGACTGGGCGTTGTAGCGCAGAGCGCTAGTTACACGAAGCTCCAATACTTCGTCAAACGCCACAGCAGTAGATAAAATAGGCATTCGAACCAGTCGTGCTTGAAGTCTTGCTCGAGCTTGAGGCTTTGCAGTCAATTCAGCGCAACATGACCAGATCGCATTTTCTGCTAGGTATGTTTGGATTCATCCCCGTCACATGGTGCGTCACTTACGCTCAGAGGTCCATCTACAGATTCTTTCCTTACCCTGTTACTTCCAACGGTGGTGTTTGTCCATCTTCTCGCCGCTCCCTACACCAAAGTCGAGGAGTCGTTCAACATCCAGGCCGTTCACGACATTCTCGCCTATGGAATACCGACTACTAACTCAACTGCGTTCATTGCCGCCAATTACGACCACATCTCTTTTCCAGGTTCGGTGCCGCGCAGCTTTGTGGGAGCTCTTACTCTAGCTGGCACCTCCAAGTTCGTCCGCCAGTTCTTCACCTTGGACCCGGAGCAAGTCCAGATAGCTGGTAAGTCTCATCTCAACCTCTGCCTACCGCCAATAAGTGGCCCTTTTTGCCCGCACCAATTAACTTCGTTTATCTCTTCGACAGCACGCGGTGTGCTTGGGTTTGCTGTTGCAATGTCCCTGTTGTTGTACCGCAACGCCATTGACGAGGTTCATGGACACCTTGCGGGAGTCTTGTATGCTCTCGTCCAAGCCAGTCAATTTCATGTAATGTACTACGCTTCGCGGACTCTCCCAAACATGTTTGCTTTCGTCCTCAGTACTGTTGCTCTCCGGTTTCATCTGCTGTCGGCCTCTCAGACCAGGTCGACTAAATCACGTCGGAGGCACGGCCGCCTTTGCATCTACTTCCTCACCGTCGCCGGTATCATCTTCCGGGCCGAACTAGCACTCCTACTCGTTTTCATAGTGCTGGCACAACTTATATTCACCCAGGGCTCTCTGAAGAATACCTTCGAAGCGGAGATACTTTCGCCCGGCCTATCCGGTTTCTTCGTGGCTATTGCCGTTTCCATCCCTATCGACAGCTTCTTCTGGCTCACCTGGCCACAGCCGATTTGGCCCGAGCTGGTCAGCTTCATCTACAACTCTGTTCAGGGACATTCGTCTGAATGGGGAGTGTCTCCCCCGCAATTCTACTTCGCCGATGCCATCCCTCGTCTTCTCCTCGGCCCAGTGTCGCCGGTTTTGATTCTCTTCGCTTTGACTCCTCTTGCACCTAGGCCGCTCATGCATACTGCCCTATTTACAGTTGGACCTTGCTTAGCGTTTGTGGCCGTGTATTCAGTCCTGCCGCACAAGGAATGGCGTTTTATTTTGCCAGTTGTGCCTCCGCTGACCGGTGTCGCCGCTGCGACCGCTGCATACGTGTGGAAGGGCCGACCGACTCCAGAAAGCGGGCGCAACGGTCCTACGCGTCAAGGCCGGCGGAACATGGCCTCCGTCGACCCTAGCGAGCCGCGAATCCCTCGCCTGCTATTCAAAGGCCTCTTCCTGGGATCCGTATGCGTGAGCTTCGCCATCAGCGGCATGGCCCTTGTCCTTTCGGCGCTGAACTACCCCGGTGGCACCGCCATGGACCGCCTACACGAGCTCGCCTTCGCGCCTGGCAGCGACCTCGTCCCGCCCGCCCAAACAACCGTCACCGTCCACGTCGGCAACCTCGCCGCTCAGACGGGCGTCACCCGCTTCCTCGAGCGCCGCCGCGGCGTCTCCGTCCTCGGCCAGCCGCCCAACGCCATCACGATGCCCATTTGGCTCTACGACAAGACCGAGGACGCCGAACGCCTTATCGACCCGGCCTTCTGGGCTGCCGTCGACTTCGCCCTCGTCGAGCAGCCCCTCCAGTTAATTGGCCTCTGGGAGCCCGTCGACGCCGTCTATGCCTTCGCCGGCGTCGACTTGCTGCGCCCTGGCCAACGCGCCGACGCCGACGAGGCCGCCGCCGACCCGGCGCGCGCCGAGGCACATCCGCCGGGCGTTGTGAGCGGCTACCGCGTCCGCGCCGTGGCGAAGCTGTGCGACGTCGCGGCCACGGTGTGGGATTGGGCGGAGCCGGCTCTCCGCGAGAAGGTCGCGAGGGGCTGGTGGGTTCGGGTGAAGCTTCGGCCGAAGGTATGGATCATGAAGAATCGGAAGGGTCATATTTCTACTTAGGCGTTACTAGGACGGTAGGGAGGTAGCTGTCATCATGCGGGCCTGATTGTTCTCTTAAAGGTCGTCGACTAACGGCTCGTTAGTCTAAAAATAAAGTCTACTACGAAGTGCAAACTTCTCTAATGATGACTGCGTGATGCGATAGGTGATACGGGTATCACGCTCCCCTGCATAGATTTATAGGCCAATCGGGAGCAAATAATATTAAAGACCGGCACAAATAACATTCAAAAGAACTACTTAACTTAAAGCAATGAAGACTGTATCAGAAACATAAGGATACCCATATCAACACAACCGCATTTCACACCATCGACAACCAGCCGAGGCGGTATGATGCAGTTACGGTCTCCTCCAGCTACTGAGATAACAAGACGCTTACAAGGCAATCTCGAAGGTATTTCGAAGTGTACGCAATGCTTTCTCGCCCGGACCATAGCTAGGCTTCAAACCCACGTCGTGTTTCCCCTACGTAGAACTCACCAAGTTCTAGGAAAACCGTACTCCTTTGACTTACACAGCAGTGAAATTACTAATAAACATCAATTTTGGATGATTTGCGCACGCTCTTATTCTGGGCACCTCGCGTAAAAAAGAATCGAGAAGGTTAGCACAATGCTAGTAAGCGGGAACACCTTGACAAGCAGTCTGTCGTCGGCGATCAGGGGATTTACAAATGAAATATGGGAGTACACCAACATGGTATCTTGCGCAGCGCAAAAAACGAGTCGAGATTGCTCATTTCAGGTTTCACAGAGAGAACGAGGACAATGGTGGGGACGGGGAGAGGAGAATTGTGTATAGTGAACGGCCGGTTTGGTTAGACGAACTAGACAGAAACAGGAGAACAGCTTGTGCGGAAATGCGAGCCCCTCACGCGCGTATAAGTAGGCGATGAGGTGGGGTATTTTAGAAGGAGACTTGGACTACATGAAAACACAAAAGTGCAGAATGTATGGGAAAAGGCCAAAACAAAAAAATTAAAGGGGCCAAAACACAGAAGTCCGTCTCTAACTTTCATCAGAAAAAAAACTGGTTGCATGCTGGTCAGCGCGTTACTTGCTGGAGCACTCGGATCAAGCAACCCACAACAGATCAGCAATCGTTCACCTCCTAGGGACACCGCCCTGGCCGTCAGCGTTGCCCGTCAATTCAGCAACGCGAGCTTTGATCCTCGCCACACGCGATTCAATCGTCTCTTCTCCACTAGTTTCGCCCTCATCAGTACGAGCGCTTTGGCTCTGACTATGGCTACGACGGGATTGCTCCTCACTACCCCTTGCCGCGGCCCGCTCTGCGGCGTTCTTGCGAATCTGAGCCCAGCGATCTTGAGGAGAAACTTGAGGAGCGGCAGCTTCTACGGACGCTTCGGAGTCATCGTCGGGCACGTCGGCCACATGCGGATCGGCTGGCGTCATAGGTGTCGGGGTGAGCTCTTCAGAGGCTTCGTAGGACGGCGCTGTTTGGTGACCATAGTCAAGCTGCGGTGAAGGCTGTCGGGGGGAGGGCTCGGGCGAATCGTGGGGAACAAATGCGGGAATGTCATCCAGAGGTCCCTGGTCGAACCGCGAGAACTCAGTATTAGCTTCGCGTTGTTCATCGGTATTGATCCGCGAAATCGCAGGTCGGTTCTCCGAAACGGCCAAAGGCGCATCAGTATGGTCCGGAATCGCAGTAGAGGGACCAGTAGAAGCTTCAGTAGTAGCCACCACGCTTGGAGCTGCGCTAGCCGTTGTAGAATGGTCTTCTGTGTGGGCAGAGCTCTTCTTTCCGAGAATCGACATTCTCCTCCCCACTGCGCCTTGCGGGGAAAGGAGGCTATGATCGGCATCGCCGTTCGACACAGGCTTCGCCTGAGGCTCAACCTTAGGCTCAGCCTTAGGCTCAGCCTTCTTCTTCCCAAAGATTTTCTTAAACCCAGTTCCCGCTGTCACAGGCTTCTGAAGTTTCTTAGGGGATGGCTTTTTAGAGGGACCAGCATCGGGTATGAGTTCGTCCTGGGCCTGGGACTGAGTTTCTGGGGCAGTAGGCTCCACGTGAGGGCCAGATTGGCGGAAAGCGGGGTGTTGCTCTGCCGGCTCACGTGGGAAGATGTGCTTCTCGTCACCTGGGGATGGCAGAGGAACTTCTACAGCCTCGGAAATTTCTTCCCTCTGAGGTGTGTGGATTGTTGGCGTGGTCGGCATTGGTGCCGGAGGAAGAGATTTGTGTTCTTTCTTTACGGCTTCAGGCTCCGTAGTTTCATTTGGCAGCGCAGGCAAATCGCGTTTGGCATCGCCATTTGCAGGCGTATGAGTGGGAGTGCTAGAACCGTTGAGATTGACCGTGCTCGAACCCTTTCCGGCGTTTTTGTCCGCGAGATACCGCGCTCGAGTAGCTTCCTTGTCACCTTTGCTCTCCCATTGCCTGGCCCACTTCATCGCCGGAGCAGCCTCACTCAGGATTGCGGGCTGCAAGGTCAAGACGCTGCTAGTTTTCACCGAAGCTTGGTCATCTGTCCTCGCACGCCGCTGAGCTTGAGTGTCTGGCTCCTTTTGCGCCCTCTGCTGCTGAGCAAGTTGGGCTGCAGCAGCTTGAATCCTGGCATGCTGGTCGGGGGCGATACTAGTTTTGCTCATTGGGGTGCTCGTATTGTTGCGGTCGTACGGTTCTTGAATAGTCGGCGTTGGAGTCTTCTTGCCAGTGGATTTGCGCCTACCCAGCCTTCCGCGGCGAGTAAAGCTGAATCGACTCTTCTTTTCCACAATGTGCGCGCCTTCTTCCGGTCCAGGCGATGCACCTTTCACTTGCTCCTCCATAATCAACCAACGACCGCCGGAAATCTGAGTCTCAATTAACGCGCAACGACCAAAAACCGCCTTGCGCTCCGATGGTTCTTCTCCGGCCAAACTTGTCATCCAAACCCACCAAAACGTCTCGTCCAATTCAAGGGTCGTGATGCTCGCGAGTTCTCCCGGTTCAAGATCTTCCTGATCTCCAAGCCGTAGGTGCGATTGGGAGCTATGAACACGGCTGTCGCTAATCGGCGGTAGAACTTTATCGGGAGGGAGTAGGAAGCGAGCTGGCTCGGGGCTTGCGCGATCGTCAGCAAAACCAGTAGATAAAAAATCGGCCCATGAGGGAGTAGTTGGTCGTCCGAGATCGTTTGTCCTTGCGCGCGGGGTGGTTCGTAAACCGTTGCCCTCCTTTGGTTGAGTTGGCCGATCCAGAAGACCGTTGAACCCGAAGTCCTCGAAACGCGACCAGGATGCATCACCAGACTTATTGACGCTACCATGTGGGATTCCCGTTGACGACTGATTGGTTGAGGCGATGCAGCCCAAAACTCTACGGCACTCATCTGTAAGAGCATTCACCGGATCGTCGTAGGCTGAATATTGTTGCAGCGCCCAGTCTTCGTCTCGGTATTCGAAATGCTTGGCTCTACGGAGCAAAGCAAACGGCGTTGGAGAAACGGAATCCACAATCATCACAACTTTCGGGGTAGTCGTCTGCATAAGCACTGGCGTTTCCGGGGGGTACTCGGTCTGTGACAGGAGAGCTTGGAGAGACCGCGGAAGTGAGGCGATGCCGCTGATTCCACTTACGGAATCTGGCGTGAGAGAACGGAGAAATGCAAAGAATAGATGGCTCGTCGCATCCGCAGCACTAGCGTACGTTAGTCAAAATCCATGAGAACTACGCCGAGTACTATACTTTGTCCATGACTTATATCCTCCGTCAAATCCATTACCGGAGTCGACATGTTCAAACGCCCACCATCCTGCGAGCCGTGATAATTTCCTTCCGCCCAGTCCGTTTGTTTTCCCTCGGGCAGCCACGGCAGCAAGCAAATCAAAAAAGTCGAAAATTATCTGCTTACGTGCCTCCGAATCTGCACTCAAAGGAATGAAGGTGTCGAAAGCATGGCGAGCCATGTTTGAATCTACCCGACCATTAGAAACAATTCATTTACACCAATTCGTTGGAGTCTGACCTTGTTCACCGATCTTGAAAAGTTCGTAGACATCCCAGCCTACAACGCCTCCCGGAATCCTACTCCAGCACCACTTCATGATGCTGCAAAGGACCTATCTCATGTGAGCAACAGCACGTGAACGCCCAGGGCGTGGGTAGACATACAATAGGTTCAGTAAGACGAAGCTCTTGATGCAGAGCCTCCCCTCGATGCTGCCACCCGCCTTCGTACAGTGATTTGAAATAACTGCGGATGAAATGTCGCGCGGAGGTTGGATCCGAGTCGGGGCGGAACGGCAGGAGGAGCAGAGGCATATCCAATGCTAGGTAGAATTCAACTCTTGTCAGCTTCGCGGACCATCATTGTAAACATCCATGAGCTTTGTACACTAGGGAGATGAAGGAGAGTCTGGTCGAACCTCTGGATTTCATCTCCTGAGTGCAGACGTGAACGAGCTCCGCGATCTCTTCGGGAGGGACGGATTTCCGCGACCAGGAATCCTCCCATCGCGGCTTCGGGGGAGGAGCCGGCTCTGCCTCGACCGGCTCCGCATGCTTCTTGGTCTTAGCGGCGGCGGCGGCGCCGTCGCGATTGCGGAAAACCCTGGAGAAGAAGGGCATGGCGAGGGGCGGTCGCGGGCAGGCGCCTCGCCGGGGGTCGAGGAGGGCGGGCGGGACACGCGACGGACGCGAACGCGTGAGCGAGACGGGTCGACCACGGGAGCGCGATTGATTGTTGAAGGGACACGAGGCGAGCGCGCCGTGGGCCGGAAGGGTCGTCACGCTGGAGAGGAGGTTCGGGCGAGCCGGTGGCGAGTCGAGCTCGGTGCGCAGTAGCTTTTTTTCTGCCCCGGCGGCGCTGTTTCTCGGGCAGATGGTGAGGATTAACGGCCAGGGTGCTGGGTTATGCGCGTGCACGGCCTCAAAGGGCTCCTGCAGGCGGTGAGCGGGCGCGCTGGCGGTAGAGACAAGCGGCAGATGGGCAGGCTCCGCGTCGTGCTGGCGGCCAAGGCGCACGAAAGCCAGAAGAAGCAGGGCAAAATGAACCTGGGAAGCGCTCAGGGCGTGCGTGTGGGAGTGGGTGTGGGAAGGACGACAGGGCCCGGCAGCGGGCGGGCAGGGCAAGAGAGCAGAGCAGGGCAGGCGGGCGGGCAAGACCAGAGGGGGTGAAGATTAAAGGAGGTGACGAAAATCGGTCGCTGGCGAGGTCTTAGCTCCCGCGAAGCGCGCCCCTGCGACGTCTGCTTCAAGTCGGCCAACTTGATTGACTTTTGACAACGCACACGTCGATCCACTGCCAACAACCATGCCGGCCAGCCCCAGCGGGCGCACCAATTGCAGCCACAACGCCAGCCCGCGCCCGTGCTGGCCGGCCGCAACGCTGCCCGGCCATTGGGCCGGCCCGGGAGACGGACACGGCGACGTGCGCGTGCGTGGGCGTCCCGGCCCATGAGCGCGCGCGAGGGAAATCGGAAGAAAATCATCGCACGCGGTAGGAGAACGGAGGAAAAGGAAATAAAGGCCATTGCACCACCACCGCCACCTGCGCCTGCAGCGCCCATCCGCGCCCCTCGAGTCGCTCAGCAGCGCTCTATGCATACGCAGTACATACCTACCTACCTCCACGCTCCACAGAGCCGCCGTGCCCGCCCGCGTGCGCCGCCTGCCCGACGTTTTGGATGGAGCGGGCCCGGCCAAGCGCGCTAGGGCGAGCAGCGGACCCTGACGCCTGCCCGACGACGACCTGCTCCCGCGTCCCGCCCGTCCCGACTACTCTCTACGTATGTAGTTAGGTATGTCCCACGCCCCAAACCTGTCCACCCTAAAAAAAACACTAGTTTTCTTTGGTCGTTCACTCGCACGTTGCGGATTGATGGGCGTGGCGATCGCCCGCCAGCGGCGACCTCTTCCCCAGCTTTTGCCTCTTGCTTTTGCCCCCGTCGCACCGTCCCTGGCCTCGGTCCCACGGCAGCCCTGCCCGGGTTTTCGGCGCCCCGGGCTGGACCCTCCCCGACCGAGACGGTGGAACGGGCTCTCGCACTGACTCCCCGTCCCTCCCCCCAATCCCCCCGATGAAGTTAGCGCGCGCTCTGGCACCAATTTCCCTCCGCCGAACAAGCTTCTATCGCTTTGCCTACATAACTATCACAATCTGCCCGCCTCAATTTCGCCCGGCGTCTCTCTACCAAGGCTGCCGCCAGGTACTTCGCCTGTGGCTTCCCGGCCCTGGCTTTATTGATTGGCCCGGGTGGCGTCTGCTGCTGTCCTATTCCGCCCCGATGAGGCAACCTTGAGCGATTCTTTTGCCGTTTGCGCTCGGCTTGCCCATCTCGCCCATCGCCCCCTTTATTGACTGTGGCATCATTAGCATGAGCACTCGGGCTCCCGCCGGGCCGACATTGCTCATTTGCTAAATATATAGGGCTTGGCCTGCGCAAAGCCGGCCAACGACATGGCGCGGAGCAGGAATAGTCAAATTATCGCGGCTAATCACCACCTTATTGGACCGCCTGCGCTTCAATTGTAACAACTTCAATTGTCGGCAAGTAGATTAGCGCTTCTTACTTGCAGCGCATTACTCTTCCCCATTTCAGTTAGACCGGCTCTGCGTGCGCGACGAGCGACGTTCGCCGCGCCAACCCTGACCCGACCCGACCCGCACTGAACTCGCAATAAGGTGGCGGCTTGCTTTGCTGAAGTCCAATGCCGCCTCAGTGCTACAGCCCCGGGGTCACGTGTTGCGAGTTCGGGCGTAGACGGGATGCCGCGGAGCCGTTCCACGACCAAGTATGCATGTCGTCGCGTCCGCCCTTACTGACGACCTCGAGGGATCGGACTCAAAACTGATGGAAATCCTACTGTCTCTGCCACATCATCCACAGGCCCAGATCCACGTAGGAAAGCAAACGCAAGCCTACGCCACCACTAAGAAGACGCATCTTTGCCGTGCGGCTGAGCGCCGACCGGGACCGCGGCGGGATCCAGAAGGAGACCCCGACCGCCGTTACAAGGCCTCCAGGATTCCAAATCGCACGGAATCATCTGCTCCCATCTAACAAGCAGCTTATCTAAAGACAGCCGAGAAACTTGACTAGAGAGGACAGCTGCAGTTCGAAGGGGTCTCAGATTTTGCATTGGACCGTCGATCATTCCTTGAGCTGTTTATGTACATGGCTTCAAAGGCTAAAGATATGGCCGAATAGAAAGGAGTTGTCTCTTCTGAGATGCTGCCCGCCCATAGAAATATCAAGAGGTCAAGCACCGCAGCCACGGGTCCAGATACGAGGTGCTTGAGTTTCCGGACGTGCATTGTTCACGGATGCGACACCTGGAGGCCTCCTCCGTCGATGCAGTACCAGTAGCGTGCCCCCAAAAGCTGCAGAACCTTAGTATGTATCAAATTATGACATGACGCTGAAGCAGACGGAAAGCGGTCCGTCGAGAAGCATGCTTTTCTGCGATCTTTAAAGCTCATTGACCAGAATCTAGAATGCGGCGTCGATCGATCCAATCCAAGCGCCCATTCGCAAAGTCGGCGGCGGATTAAGGACTCCAGATGCCGCCAAGAGATCTTGGAGACTTCGTACATATGTATGTAGGAGACCTACTACGTAAGTAGCAAGCTTGCAGCACCTCTGATGCACCGCCTTCCATGCGGGCCACACCTCAAGAGAAAATCGTGCGGAAGTTTCACTCTCGAGCATGACGCCTCTCCTTGCACTGCGTTCCAACAGCTCGGTTGGGGCCGCCAATTGGCCACAGAAGGTAGGGATGTACTCCGTATACAGATGTAGGCAGCGAGGGACTTACCGGCCGAAGCTGCAAGACATCCCGGGCGTGGGGTGTCCTCGGTCACACCATTTTGCAACGAACTTGGTCACTGCTTGGGGTACGGGGTACATCCGTCGACGTAGACATGAGACCAGAGGGTCCGTAGGAGTCTGAGGGGCACGGAGCAAGCTGGGTTCAGCCCTGCGACATGCGAAACAGCCAACTGAGCGGGGATCGGGAGGACGGTGGCCCGAGAGCGAGGGAAAGAGCACGTCAACAACAACGGGACGATGACAACGACGATGCGGCTGCGCGCTTCCCGCCCACTAGAGAAGCTGGCGCAAACAGCACGGATGCGTGGGGCCAAACGCCGGCGGGAGGCCCTTGAACCCTCAGGGCTCTTGGAAACGCGGCCAGCTCTGACCAGGCGGTGGACTGGCCGCACGTCGGGCTGGTCAAATCGTCGATCATCATTGGCAGCCTGCAACGCCGCACTTTGAAATCGGACGACTGAGTGGCCGGGCCTCCCAGGCAGGTTATAGGTACAGATATATGATGGACAGCGACGCACGCAGGCACACGCTGAAGAACGTTAATCGACGAGAGGTTCGATGCCAGGCACGGGGCAGGTCAATGGGCTAAATTTGCAATTAGGTGGGCGGGTAGGGTGAGCGTGTCTAGGTAGATGATAGTGCTACCTACACGCATACATACTACGTACATACCAATATGTGCTGTGGGTTACTGAGAAGTGTGAGGGTGTGTTTGCTCGCCCCTTGTCGGCGGGGACGGCAATCAAGATGCATATTGCCTGATGGGGCAATGGTCGCAGGAAAGCAGGTTAATTAGCGGGAGAAAACTCGGGGAGTCGGAAGCGTTCCAGCGGGGAGGTGTGGGGCGGGGCCGGAAGCACGCTGCAACGTGCAGGGGCAGGCGGAGGAGCAATGCCCGCAAATGTTTCCAAAATTAGGCATTTTAGGCAGCATGCAAAGATGCACGGGCCCTTTGGCCGCTAATTGCGCCTGAAATGATGGGCGGCCCATGCGCGGCGCGGCGCGCGGCCAATCAGGCGCCGGTGCGGCGGGCTGCCACGGGCGCTGGGCGGGCGGCGTGGGCCCGCGTGAGATGGATGCGCGAGGATTCGCCGCGCCAGTGGCCGGGGGCGAGCAGACCCCGGCCCCCAGACCCTCGGCCGGGCGCCCGCCGTCGCTAAGCGGGCGGCGGGCAGGAGCAGTTCCCCCAGCCCGTCGCCCGCCCGCTCGCTCGCTGCTCGCTGCCGGCGCTCTCTCCTCGACTCCTAAAAATAACCCCCCTCCCAGCGCCAGCGCCAGCGCCCCAAGTGGAAAGCTCTTGTCGACGCTGCAGCCTCCGTCCAGAGCCGCATCGTGCTGCGACGACCGCGCTCCGCCAGCGCCAGCTGCCCGCCTCGTACATATACCCGTCGCGCGCCCGTCACCCGCTCCGCGCCGCCGGGCATCGCCCTGCGCCTCTTCTCCCCGTCGCAGTCACCCGCTCCGGCCACCAGCGCCACCAGCCAGCCCGCGACGAGACCTTTCTTTGTCCGGCGGTACCTCGACCCGCACCTGCCTCGTCTCTGTTTGCTGCCCGCTGGCTGCCCATCATGGGTCGCAGGAAGATCGAGATCAAGGCCATCAAGGATGACCGCAACCGCTCCGTGTAAGTGCCCGCTCGCTGCTGACGGCCGGCTGCGCGTCGCGCCAGCTGGCATCATCGCACAAACGGCAGAGGGAAGAAGAGAGAGAGGAAAGAATGAATAAATAAAATAAAACAAGGCATCGCCCGCTGACCTCTTCTCCCACCGTCCAGCACCTTCTTGAAGCGCAAAGGCGGCCTGTTCAAGAAGGCGCACGAGCTGTCGGTCCTGTGCTCCGTCGACGTCGCCGTCATCATCTTCGGCCACAACAAGAAACTGTACGAGTTCTCGTCGGGCGACATCAACGAGACCATCGGTCGGTACCAATATGTGAGTGAACGCCACCTCAGCCCCACTTCCTCCGCCATGGTTCTCTTGTCGACAAAAGTTATCGGCATAACCGCAGCCGGTCACCGGTCGCCGCGCGATCAGACGGGCCGTAATTGTGCAAATCCTGCCCGTGACGACCGCTCGTCGCACTACTGCGTGCGCACAAGAAGGCTCTGCCGCCCGAGCTCCAGCCAACTTTCTTGTCGCTTTTGCCCGCCACGCTAGCGAGCTCACGAGTTGCTAACGGCTTGCAGTATGGAGGAGCACACGAGCACAAAGGCCCGGAGGACTTCATGGGCAAAAAGGACCTGGATGACGACGACGAGGATGTGGACGAGGTGGGATCTCCGCATCCCGAGTCTCACTCGCCGCCGGATCCGGCCATGATGCCGCACCATCTTCAGCAGCCGGCCTTCCAGCACGTCCGGCACCAAACACCCTCGGCTTCCCCGCCAATGCCCAACGGCGTGCCTTTCCACAATCGCCATGGCTCTCCACAGCCGCCACACGGGCTCTCAAGGCCCAACTCACGGGCCCATATTCGACGAACGAGCTCGAATCTTGTTCCTCAGCAACACCACCAGGCTTCTCAGCCTCCTCCGCCGCAGAACAACTTCGCGTATATTCCCAATCCTCCCATTTATAACCCCCAAGCGGCGCAGGGCATGCCAATGAAGAGTCAATCGGGGCCTGCACCCCATCCGCCGCCACCGCCGCCTCAACCACAGTATCAGTATACGCACCCGCCACCGACAAATCCCCAGGTGCAGCAAGTCTATATGCAGGAACAACGGAGGCAATCGATGCCGCCTAATTTCCCGCAGCAGGCCGAGCAACGTCCCCCGCCTCAACAGCAGATGCCGGTCCCCTCGCCTCCGCAGCAGGAGCAGAGCAACTTCCAGAGCCCGCCCTTACCTCAGCCCAAACCGCTGTCTACAGCAGCCAAGTCGCACAGTATCTTTACGCCTATCGACGACAGCCGATCCCTGTTAGCACAGCACTGGGGTAACACGAGCACGGCAGAACCGCCCAGACCGGATCCGCCCAAATCAGAACCAGTCGTGAAGAACGAAAGTGGACCACGCTCACAATCTATTGACGTCGGTGCCATGAACCGGAAAGAGACCAACGGCACGTCACCGCAGCCACCGCCACCGCCGCCACCGCCGCAATCTGTTCCAAATATTCCACCGAGGACTGCATCTGCATCCTCCGCACCGAGTATTCCCCCACCCTCTCGGACGAACAGCATGCAGACGGAAGCGGCGAAGCGACCGCGCTTGACGGTGCAAATTCCGAGCGAGCATTCAGATGCTGGAAGCGCGACTGCGGACTCTTCCCCGAAGGACACCGCCGCAAGCTTCACTCCGGCGAAGGGGAGCACCGACGCTTCGCATTCTTCCGGTGTTGTTCTTCCCCCGCCTTCGCCAAGTGCGAGCGCGCTTCTCAGTGCCGGTGCTACTGGCCCTCCGAATCCTTTCGCAAGACCTCCGCCGCCTACCAACAACAATTCGTACGGCAACAGGAGTGATAACATGGAGACACCGATTTCAGCCCTGCCGAGCCGGTTTGTTTCTGACCAGCTACTACCTTCTCCGTCGAGCTTTTATCCGGAATGGGGCTTCGGTCGGGATAGCAACATGCTTCCCAGCCCTCTTACGTTCCAGACTCCCGTCGTGACAAACGGGCCAAGTTTCCGTGATGAAGACACGGAGAAGAAGAGGAAAGCGTCAGACGGTTCTGATGATGGTGCGAGCAAACGTGCGAGGAATTAATCTCCAGGATTAGCTTACATTTTGCTCGCGGTGTTCGAAACTGTCATTGTCTTTTCCCCAACTTGTAATGCTTCGTGAACTACATAGCCACATTTCTCCGTTTGGCGGATATGGCCCTTAGTTGTTGCAGCTTTTACGGTACTAAAAGCAAAACTTTTTTTTTTGCCATGTGCTCTGATGGTTCTATCTTTCTACTCCATTCTATTCTACTTCACTTATTCCTAGAGCTAATGCTCTATTAGTATTCTCTCTTGGCGGTGATTGATACCTTTGTTTTAAAATTTCTTTCCCAGAGTATCTTTATCCGTTCGCTTATGCTAAGAGAAGGTCGAGGTCTAGTACGATTGGATGTTAGACTAGGCAGAAGGTGTGCTTTCTGGTACTTTCTTCTACCGGCGTTTTTGTCGGGCGTCATTGGTGGTGGCTTTCTTGAGTAAGCAAGGATCTAGCTTTTGGTTCCCCCAGACCGAGCAGTTCGCTCGGTATTCGGCAGATTGCCGTCGTATCGAAAATGGATTGGCAGAGGAACACGGCACGGAGTTGAATGGCGCAAGTTCTGGCACGACTGGCGAGGCTGAGACGCGTGACGTTGATGAAGGATTTTACTCTTCGTTAAGGCAGAACTGTATATAATACTAGGTTTATGACGAAAGGAGGACGAAAATGGACAAAAGTCAATGCTGGCTGCGAGAAGTGCCCCCCTTGGTTTAGTGTGCGCCATGGTGTACATACATAGCTTGGACGCAGGCCCGAGGCTGCGCCGCCCGCTCAGCCGCACGAGGCTGGCAAGCCGAAGGTGATGTCGCGCCCCACCCGGAGGAAACACCCCTCCGGTTGCGGCTGCGCCTGCGCTGTCAGCCCCTCCCTGCCGCCAAAGCTCGTACATAGCCAAAGCTGCCGGGCCCTCCCCTTTCCCCTTCAGCTTCTCGCTCTCCATCTGCTGCCTCCTCTTCATCCTTCGCCTCCTGTGCCAGCGCCCTCCTCTTGCCTTCCAAATCCATTCATGGCGTACAACAAGGGATACAACCCGGACGCGCTGCCGGCCCACGCCGAGCCCGAGCAGGCGGCGCAGTTGCTCTCATCGCAGGGCCAGTCTGCCGCCGCGCCGCCAGCCTCGGCCAGCAGGCCTCCGCGCATGTCGTCCAAGCCCGGCCCGCCGCACGCTGGCTCCGGTGGCTACTACGGCGACGGCCGCCAGCCTTCGCCCCGCTACGATGAGCGTCCCGGCCCCGGCGGCGGTCGCTACGACGCGCGCTACGACGCCGGCCGTTACGGCGACAGGCCGCCGCCGCCGCCGAACCCGCGATATCACGGCCTGGGGTCGCCTCCGCCGCAGAGCTATGGCGCTGGGCCGCCTCCTCAAGGCTACCACGGCCGCCCGCCCGTTTCCAACCGCCCGCCCCCCACGCCGGCCCCGCCGCGCGACGGCAATGATCGAGACGCTCTATGGCCGATATTCCGCGCCGTGGACAAAGACGGTGGGTGGAAATGCGATGGAATGGTGACATGATAAACAGGACCTGCCCGCTGACACAGCAACCACGCATCACAGGCACTCATCAGCTGACCGAGAGGGAACTGGGGACGGCCCTGGTCAACGGGGATTGGTCTCCCTTCGATCCTCACACCGTTCGCATGATGATCAGGATGTTTGATACCGATCGGTCGGGCACCATCAATTTTGATGAGTTCTGGTACGCCCTCCTTGGATTTGCCCTTCCTATTTGGCGTGACACCCGTACGAGGTATTGACTGACTGATCGTTGGGTCTACTAGTGGCCTCTGGGGTTTCTTGCATGCCTGGCGCGAGCTTTTCGACAGGTTCGATGTTGACCGGAGCGGTTCCATACAATTTGCCGAGTTCCAACAGGCTCTCGTCGCCTTTGGGTACCGGCTTTCGTCCCAATTTGTCTCCCTCCTCTTCAGAACCTACGACAGGAACAACCAGAACGCCATCTCGTTCGATCTGTTCGTGCAAGCCTGCATCTCCCTGAAGCGCATGACCGACGTCTTCAAGAAGTATGACGAGGACCGCGATGGCTACATCACGCTAAGCTTGTACGTTGACCTCCCAGGTCTTTGCCAAGATGATGCCAAGACTGACCACTAACGAACCAATAGCGAGGAGTTCCTCACAGGTGCGCAAGGGCTCTTTCTATTTAACAGCATCTCCCCCAGCACTGATACGGGACTTTACTAGAAATAATTCGCAACCGATAACCGGCTGGTCCGGAAGCCGTCGGGGTCAATTACTTTGGGTTAGAGACGTTGTGTGCCCCACCATGGCAGACCCTTCCGGTTAACGACCTGTTACCTTCCTTGGATCGAAGCAATGTCTTGGGCGGGGGTGTTACGACTTGACCATCTCGGCCAAGCATCAAGTGATTCAGTCGTCCAACACAGGGATGAAAGTCTAGCGACTGAAGTGCCAACGGGTTTCTTCTGATGACGCCGTCTGAGAATATGCAACGGAGTACGTGGGCGGTGAATTGACTGGCTTTCTATACGACAAGTTAGTACATTTTGCGTATTGAAGGGGGGTCATATATGTATTCCGCTTGTGGAGATTCGAAGCAGCTACTAAATGGACAGTGATACCCAAACTCATCTTTTTAGCTTGCAAGTTCGCACATGTCCGTTTCTTTCGTCGCTCTATTCCTTGCGGTTCGGCGGACAATATGAGGCACATGAGAGTTAGATGAGCGTACTATTATAGTTCGGATGAGTCGGAAATATACATTATCTGGTCTCCTCACACGTCTGAAGACACGCTAAACATTACATATGGTACACCCTTAAGACTCAATCACGCACTACTCAATTGCCTTTGGACTCGACATCCTGGGTACCTCGAGACTTCTTACGCCGCTCTTCCTCAAGTACACGTCTTCTCTCCTCTTCCTCGGCCAATCCTGTCTTGACCTCGGTGTGCTCCCTTGAAAGCTTCTTTTTCTGTATGAGCATGCTGGTCAACAGGCCCACACCAGCCAACACCACGAAAAGAATCCACATCTTTGACAAGGAATCAGCGAACACATCCCGAACCGCACTTTTCTCATCGCTCGGCAATCCCTTGATAACTTCGACGTTTGCGCCTGCATTAATCCCTTCGAGTTGCTGCGCCAACTGCGGGCCCAGTGATTCGCGTAGTGTATTCTGGCGATCCAACATGGCATTCTGGAACACCACGCTGCCAATCACTACCCCAATTGCAGTAGCAAGTTGGCGAATAAAACCAAAGGTTGACGTAGCGGCTGCGGCATCGCGCCCATGAACTTGAGCTTGCAGAGCGATCAATGGCGATTGGAAGTTCGGGCCCACACCCAGACCGGCAACGATTTGATAGAGGATGATTTTAGCCCAGGACGAGTCAGCAGCGAGGTCAACGAATAGCCCGAAGCCGATGGTCATGATTGTCATGCCGAACCATATAGCCTCTCGGTACATGCCCGTCTTCCGAATGAATATCCCAACAGTTGCCGACGCGAACGAGAGCGAAAGCACCAAAGGAAGAAGATAGACTCCACTCAGTAACGGAGAAGCTCCAAGAATTGCTTGGAAGTAGAGCGGCAAGAAATAAGAGGCCGAGATAAAAACCACTCCGTGCATGAGACAGACGAACAATATTGCGAGGTTTGAGCGATGAGAAAATATCCGTGTGGGCATAATCGGGTGGCTCGTGAGGCGCCATTCGTTGAAAAAGAAAAATATTAGAACTGCCACGCCGACGACAAGTAGGGAGACAACGGTCGCAGAGTCCCACGGGAAGGTCACACCGCCGTATTCAAGCCCTAGGAGGAACATCAAACTGCCGCCGACAATTGAGATTGCTCCTATCCAGTCGATTGCGCGTAAGCCTGCCCTGATGGGCGTTCTCGGAGTATGAACGTCCAGGAACAAGACCATGAGAACAAAGGCGATACCATCCAGCGGTAAATTGATATAAAAGCACCATCGCCAAGAGACACCTTCCGTAAAAGCCCCTCCTATTACCGGCCCAAGCGCACTCGCTATTGCCCATGTCATACCGATAAGGCCGTAGTACGCACCACGAGACCGTTGGCTGAACAAATCGGAGATAGCAATGTTGCTCAAGACAATAAGGCCCCCAGCGCCCACACCTTGTATAGCACGCGCAGCAATCAACATACCAATGTTCACGCTAACACCACACAAGAGCGAACCCACAAAGAAAACAAAGTTTGCAAGAAGCAAAATGGGTTTGCGTCCCCAAATGTCCGAAACCTTACCCCATAATGGGACACTGGCGCTGTTAGCTAGTAGGAAGCCGGACCCAATCCAGGTAAAACCAAGCGAGGAATGAAAGTGTTCTGAGATTGTCGGCAGTGCAGTTGTGATGATTGTGACGTCCAGTGCAGCGAGAAAGACGGCCGTCTGGAAATCATATTAGCAAGTCGTCTTTCAAGTAGGCCTGGAGAGGTAGCCGTACGCATAGCGAAAGCATGATCAAAGCGACTTTAGCTCGGCTTCTTGTTGGCTTCGATTCTTCGCCCCCCGCTCTGGCTTCCCCCGTCGCATTACCTGGCGTAACATCCTGGGGTGAAGCATCTTGAGAAAACTGTTGTTCGCTTGCACTCTGCTCCGCCGGTCCAGACTCGAAAATCCTTTCATCCTTTTCATCGGATAAGTCCTGGCCTAAATCGGTTTTCGACACCGACGCGTTCTCCGGATCGTTCGGGGCCATGATCGCGGGTCAGATGATGTCTTAGCGGTCCTCTAACGGAATAACGTTTTTAACGCTCAATTCCCAGGCAAAAGAAAAGAGGCGGACAAAACAAGGGCGAGCAGGTTGAGTCCAATGCTAATCAAAGGAGAAATCACCAGCTGCCTGGCTAAAAATTGAAACAAGCAAGTCCAAATGCTCCGACAGTGTCGAGGGTTGGACGTAGCGGTTACGGTTTTCGGAATTATCTGGGGCCAAGCTTTTTAGAGGCGGAGGCGTCGGTCTTAACTTACTGCCCGAGGCGCGATGTCGGGGCCGACTCATCTCCTGCAGGCCCGAGGCCGCCGAGGCGCCTTTGGCCATAAACTGCCTCAAAGACAATAATGTATGCGGATGCAAGTTGTGCATTGCAACGTCTACATTTGTCTCTTTCTTTTTACACTTTCCCTCCGGGCAAGACGTACACCTAAGCAATCTATCGTACTAAGCGATGAGAGTTGCTTTCCCTTTACAATTGGATTCTCTCTAGAGACTACGCGGGAAAGCATGCTGAGTACTAGAGTCGTAGAGATCCACTGAGAAACCGGTAATCCGCCGCTGTTATTAGTTCTTCAAACGTATCCATTAAGCGGCTGATACGGAGAACATATTGACTAGTCGTCAAACACGCTTTGCAACTATATAGCCTCCCTCAAAGGCCTAACGTTACAACACGCATACCACGTAGAAATAAGATACGAGACAAGGTCCGTTAACAACCTCAAATCTTAAAAGATCGGGAATAAACAACATAATTGCGCTCCATACAAAACACTACCCGCAACAGGAAGGTCCAGCGTAGTTAGATATTACGCTTACAAGTTGGCAACGCATGACGGCAAGCGCCCAAGAAAGATCTTAAAAGCCCCCCTGCCCCAAAAAATAGGTACGTATTAACTTTTAACGCCGACAGAATCCATGTTTAGTTCAGAATAAGTACTACAGAAACACCAGGTCATCCACAAGTTGACAGCATCTTGCGCAGAACGCCCACCAACGTTCCGTTCTCGAGAGCTGCAGCAACCCGTTCCTTGTCTCCCAGTTGCTTATTCACCGCATCGCCAGTGCTATGTGTCCCTTCTTTGATTCTCACATCGACACGGAATCGCGGGGGAAGGGCTTGCTCCAGCCGCACCCTAACCCCAAGACCTATGACGGTGGCGAGGGAACAATGCGTGATGGTTGGCGTGATTTCCACGACTACGGTACTGATAGATGACCGCGGCGATGCTGGTGGCTTGATATGAATGTCTGGCAAGTTTACTACGGCAAGAGAGCCTAGAGATAGCGGGTGTTCTGGGTCTGAAATGGTTGAAATCAAATCTGATCACCGAGTCAGCGCGTCGCTGCCGACGGAAGACGCGGTGGCGCAGACCGTATATCTCTTGCTCGTCAATTTCTTCGACCACATCGTCTTCGTCGAGACTCGACTCCCTCGAAGACCTGTCAAACGGATCGTTGAAATAGGCGTAGGGGGGAACGAGCCCGTCAAACAGCCCGGCAGCTCCATCGCCGTGACGCTTGACCGCTGAAGCCCGTCGTCTAGAAGGTAGGTCGGAAGGGTTGATGATGGTCGGATTGGCATTCTGCTTATTGTCGGGCTCCATTGCGAATGGGCGATGAGGCAGTCAACGGTCGGAGAGATGTACGAACGTGATATGTCCCACTGGAGCGCGAAGAATTCGATGGCGGCGTTGACGCCACCACCGCTAGTGGGATCTCCCCCCCACCCCCCAACCCGCGGAGGGGCTAGCCCGCGTGCCCCACGACGGCACGGGTCATCGTAAGCCCGACGTCGTCGATCGCGGACGTAGTTCCGACGAGGTGCGAAACGATTCATCTGGATGTCGACGCCTCTGCTGCAACGCCACGGCGAGGAAAAGTTCATTTCGCTAGCGTTCCCCGACTTTGTTGAGGCTGGTATTTGTGCTGCTGCAAAACGAAGGAAACTTTTAGAGTCGTGCCCGAGCCCTGTTTCACTACTCCGTGACGCCGTACCTGATCTTCGTCTTGCGCACTCTGTGCAGATCCTGTCCAGACAATTCTAAATTTGTCATCCGGCAAAGATCGGCGTCCTTTCTCCAACTCGACTTTAAAAAGAAATGCGGGGTTTACCATTCTAGGACAGGCTATTAAGGTATGCTATCTCACATGTAACCCAGGTGAGTGCAGGGGCCATGTGATTTAGGTCCAATATTTTGCTTCCTGGAAATCGCCTGTGGTGCAACGGCGCCGGAGGGAGAGCATTGATCAGATGAGAGACACTCCAATATGCTTGCAGTTAACTTTAACTGTTCGAGACCCTGGGTGTCGGAAGACCCAACGTTTAGTCCGACGTCTGTTCAACCTAGAACAAAGCCTGTACCATGCAGAAGGACCCACAGACATTTCCCGGAAAAAGATATTCTAGTTGTGGATCTTTTGTTCGAGCTCAATAGACGAAAGCGGCTAATGTAAGTGGTCAGACTCGACGCACAATCATTTGGTAACGGGTACATCATCCCAGTCTACAAGCGCCTACTCGATTCGAAAGCGGCATTGGCGTGGATTAATTTTATGCAATGAGAATGCAACAATTCTAGGTTGGAAAGCAGATAATCGCTATGTCCTCTAGATTGGTTGGGTCAAAAGTGGAGCATTGAAAAATGCATTACCGCAGCGCACCGCTAAAGTTCTCGGGACTTGGCAAACTTCCCGTTTAACCTGCAGTTAACGACGACGTGCCTCACGCGAACCTTAGGTACAGAGGGATGCTTCCTCGCACCATCCAGTCTGCGTACTCGGGACTATAAAAGGCTTTAAAGCACTTAATACTACAAACAGGTCCAAACAGGTCTTTAGTCAGTTTGGTATTGATGGGATAACTAATATACTAAATGTATATAGAGACCGAGTGTTGAAGCTTACATAAGCACCGGTCCAAGTTCGACCTTCACATGCACCTAACCCAGCCATTACATCCTAGGTACATGGCTAACGATCGCGCTACGTATCATACGTAGTATACGCGCTCTAGGAAACCCGGGCCAGGGCAACAAAGTGATCTAAAAATATCAAGGATCAGGCAAACAAAGTCGGCACACTCGAATCACAAAATGAGTTCTGCCCTTCATTAATATGAGACTGTTCGGTATACCTCGGCACCTGAACATTTTCAATGTATGAGTGAACCGCACAGAGTTCGGCAAACCCCGTAAGCGACGTCGTGGGTCCACATCTACACAATTGCATGACTAGTAATGTGGACACTTCGCGCAACACGCAGGCAGAAGAAGGCGCACGCCGGGGAAGTATACCCCACTCGTTGCCAGACACGCCTTAGATGAACAGATGAACATTTAATTTTTCTGTGAGTCGGTCCCCAAAGTCTAAGCATCGACCAGCTTCTGCTAGGTTAAACTATTTGAGTCAGTAGCTGCGCTCACGTTGGCCATTGCGAGACGATGGCGGCAAGATAACGAGGAGCTGCGGCGCATGGCATTTTGGAAATGGCGAAGGGGGTGGGCAGGCCAGCCATCACGCAAGCAGATCTTGGGCGCCACGCGAAAGAAACGCCACCGAAAGGGAATCACCATGCTGTGGTGACGGTTCCCGGCGCGGGTCTGAGGGCAAGAGGAGGCCAGAGGGCTCTTAAAGTGGCAGGCCGTGAGCAAGCCAACGTTCAACTGCCTTGTCAGGGTTAGTGCTGCAGTGCTCACAGCGGCCGCAGTGCGACTAGGTCTAAAGAAGCTAGGCGGCGCAGAGTACTAGGTCACCACTGTCGGTCCAGTGTGACATTGTGCGCGTCCGGGCCCATTGCCAAGATGCGGCTGGTTCAATGACGCGGACCCTCCAGTCCATCAGAAGCTGAGATGGGAGAATCTTCAGAAGAAGCGGCAGAAGGCGGGGAAGGAGCATCGAGGTCGTGGCAGGTGAAACGGTGGTTCGGGTATAGTGGAGGCGAACCAGCGGCGGGATAGCTGGAAGACGGGACTGGCGACATTTTGTCTCGTGCGCGGCATTTTCGACAGCGCCGCCGTTTAGAAGTTGGGCGCTTGGCGGCACCGTGGTCCACATCGCAGACCCACCTGCTCGGCACGTCACCTCACCTCGGTACGACCCTCGGGTCCTGCCTTAGGGTATGTACCTTCCTCCAACCTTCCAATCACCCCAGTCGCGGCTCCAGGGCCCAAGGCTCCTCAGCTAATAATCCCCGCCAGCCTGCAAGTCGAGTGTAGGGACCTCTAGCACGGCAGTTACCCTCCTATCGTCCCCCATGGCCAGGGGCCACTGCTTGCTCACCCACCTTGGTTGTATACTGCTGGTGGTGTGCGCGTTAGCGCCGCGAGCTGGGTCAGCTCCATGCGGCCGGGCTCGTGGCAGGCTGCTGAGACTGGGCAAGGGGGCAGGAGAGCACGAGAGGGAGAATGGGACGTAAGAGGGCCGGCTTGATGGGTAGAGGAAGGCCAGCGATGAGACAGCCCTCGAGGGGGGAAGTGTTGCGGGATGACAGGATCGCGTGTTCGCGAAGCCTTGCCCCGAATCGGCGATTGGGCTAATGAGAAGGCTTGGTGGTGGTCTTGCGGGTGCAACGCTGGCGAGCTTTTTTTGCCCTTGCCTCCCGCCGGCACGGGTGGTACAGGACTCCACGGGAGGCAGCTGCTAGCAGCAGCGAAGCGCGGCAGGCCAGAGCGGCGCGCGGCACCCCCGGCCGCAGACGACGCGCGCGCGCGCACATGGCCCAAACGGCCGCGAAGTTGGTGTTAAAAAGGGTCGCAGCAGCCCGCCCCCGCACGCCCGCTATGTACTGTATGCCCGCCAACAGCCTCGCGGAAGCCGCCCTGCCGCGACCCAAGATCGCGCGCGCCTCAAACGTTATAGCGCCATCGTCGTACCACAGCCCACTGCACGCTCGCAGCCGAGACGCCCGCCGGGCAGGCGCGTCCGCGGCCCAGCCTGCCGCCCCGGAAGGAGCCTCGCTACCTGCCTACTTGCCTAGGTGCCCAGGAGCCTGCTACATATTGCCGACGTACTAGGTCGGGTCCCTAGTACCTACCTACCTAGGTTCCCGCCACCTTACCCACGCGTCTGCTACCGCCTCTCGTGCCTGCCTGGGTCCACGGAGTCCTCCGTGAGAAACCCCCTCGCCCCCGGCCCCTCCCAGGTCCCACCCCCGGGCGATGCCGTCCTGTTCTCTCGTCCCTCGAAGCAAGCCCCTGCTCAACACCGCACAAGCCCCCCGTCACCAGCCTTGCATCCCCACCGGCCGGCCCTCCTAGGTTGGCCGAGTAATTGCGCCGACTGCCATTCCCAGGTGTGCGCCAGACTGGCAGTTCTCTCTAACGCTGCTGGGTCGCGACGCCGCACCCCCCCTCCCCCCACCAAGTTTTCGAGCGCCCCCGGGAAACTACCTACATAGCCCGTCGCCGACATCCCGCTCTCGATTGTTCAGTCTGCCAGCCGGCCCCGTCCCGAGAGTGTGGCTCACCTGTTTGCCCGATGCCAACTTCTGCGCCAGTATTTCCGGAGCCTCGTGACCGTCGGCAGCAATTCGAACGGCTTCCCTGAGATCCTGACACTTGTCGAGGCGGTCGGCGCATCCGTTTCCTCGCCTATGCGCTCAACAGCTGCTGTCGCGTTGTCCTTCAACCGTCATTTTAAGAGGGAGATCGAAAACGCGCCTCGTCGACTGCCTAGGTTGATCAAGACGCATCTCTCCAACAATCCTCGGTGCCCGCGTCGAGTATATCAACAAGATTCTGTCGCGCGGATCCGCCGGACTTCCGGGGCGAACCACCTTCTGTTCTCACCCGCTCCGTTTTTATAGTCTAGAGACGGCAGTAAGGAGGCGGGGTTTGACTTACCCTATCGGCTCACCACTACCATGGCCGGAGAAGGTGGAGGGAGGCCTTTGCTCCCTCAGACAACTGGAATGCAGAACATATCGTTCGCCCCTGCGACGTTGGCGCCGCGCGAGAATCAAAGAAGTATGAAACCACGAACGGCATCGTCTAAGCTAGTAACCAAGTTCGCGCGATTCATCCCCAAAAGATACTAACGGTAAATCCGCTTAGATTACGTCTTTGTTGATGAACATAACCGCCACAAGAGATTGAAAGGTATTACATGTCCCGTTGAAGCAGCCTTCCGGTTACTCAAATCTAATGATCTAAAAATACGCAGTCATGCGAGCATGCGAAGGATGCCGCAGACGGAAGATTAAGTGCGACGCTGCCACGACAAACTCATGGCCTTGCGCCGCCTGCATCAGATTGAAGCTGAACTGTGTCCCACCTACAGTGAGCTACGACAAGGACTTTAATTCCGGGTCCCAGACGTTTGAACTGGATAGGACCCAAGAGTTTGAGTTATCGCCAACAACTGCCAGTCATGAATATCAAAGACCTCAGCAGACATTACAGGCGCCGGGCAGCGGTGATGCCGTTGGGCCGCACCCTCAATCAACAGGTCCGTACGACGATAGCGTCAGGACATACCCGCCGGCGCCATATTTGGACACGAGCACGCCATCGCACGACAATCTGGGCTATGGAGGAATGCCGCAACAGATGTTACCCCTTGAAACGGGGAAGTTCCAGCCGCCTCCGGTCTACTCGGGTCCACCGTCTGCTGTTGCTGGTTCGGAATCAGACTCGCCCTGGCGTTCGGATGCAGGGGAAACGGCTGCTATAACGGAGGCATTAGGTGATTTGAAGATCGACAACACTGGGCTCGGTGAGCAATCTTTTCAAAGAAGCGTAGTATCTCCTCGCTGATTGGAGATCTAACTGCACGATAGCGCCGTGGATGGTGACTCAAAAGAAAGTCCTCGCTAGAACGCCTGCTGTCGAAGAAGCCAAAGTCCAACTACCGCCAAGTGCAAGTGACGATCTTACAGTGCGAATACCGCCAGAAATGATGCCAAGTGATCAGCAGGCACTTAGCTATTTCAATTTCTACTTCACAAATATTCATCCCTATATGCCAGTACTCAGCAAGGTCCTTTTCTACCAACAATGGCAGCATGATCGAGAAAGTATATCGCCGCTTGTTCTCGAGGCAGTTTTCTCATGTACTTGTCTCATGCTTGGAGACAAAGTCCAAGGGCACAAGTGGTTGGCATTAGCATCTAGTAGGACACATCCATTTCTCCCAGACTGAGCAGAGGCTGATTCAGTATTGTAGAACACGAGGAGGCGTTTAAAGATACGCCCCGCCTCAGCACCCTGCAGGCAATGTTGATATTTCTCAAAGCTCGAGAATCTGCTCCTCAAAAGGGATACTTCCATAGATCATGGATGAGCATCGTGGAATTGGTAGCGGTAGCCAAGGACTTAGACTTACATGAACATCTTAGTGTTCATCAGCTAGGCCAGTCTTGCGGGTCCACGGCAGCTGAATGCGTCGTGAAAACTAGGTGCTGGCACATGTTGTTTGTTCTAGAGATGATGATCGGAGGCCCGCAAGGTATGACATTTTTTCCTGTACAAGACTAGCTACAACCAAGTGCTAATCATCATATTAATAGGACGATCTGATTACGGCGTCGGAATCGATACCGTTGACTTTGATATGCCGCGTGGAGTGCCCGGACTAGAGGATTCCGACCTAAATGTTTCTCGCCAGTTTGCCTATCTTCTACGGGTCGTTAGGAACGTCAGGCAGTCGACGCAGTTGTTTCATTCGCTTCGGAGAAAGAAGAAGGACTGGGGTGGGGATCCAGAGTTTGTTGCACATAACCAGGACTTTTTGGTGTGGCCCAACGAGCTCCCTAGAGACCTTCAAATCCACTATCCTCCAGACGGCACGGCTCCTTGGATTCCTTCTCACTTTGTTGCAAACCTCCATTCGTACCATCACCTCAGCCTGATCATGCACCACCGGCCGCAGTTAGACTTCATGTCGAATACACTTGAAGGGCGCCAACATTTCAATGTTTGCTATGAAGCGGCGAAATGTATGTGCAGACTTCAAGAAGCAGTTCTGCAGAATTTCACTCAGATGGGACTTCTGTGTATGCTAAGGGGAATTGGCTTCACCGTATATGCGGTATTAACATGCACGATGCTGCATTTGGTAAGTCTGGTTTTTCTCCGAGATGACCAGCTTCATTAAGCTAACAACCTGCCAAGGCTGCTTTGACGTCGCCGGATTCGACCCTGAATTCAGAAGCTAGAGGCTATTTCGTACGACATATGAGAATACTGGAACAATGCATCCGTTTATATCCAGTTCCAGAGATGCACGCTCAGGTCAATGCTCTTCGAGAAGCATTCTCGGCCGACACCTCGAAGCCATTTTCATTTAAGCCTTCTTTTCCGTACCCTAGCCCAGGAGGAGGACCGCCTCAACCCAGTCCAATTAGTAGTGATGGAGCGTACCATCAGCCAACTTCTTCCAGGATTCCAGGCCACGATCCTTCCATTGAACAGCCAGGTCAAGTCAACTACCACCCCATAACACCGCCGATCTCCTCGACCGACGCGGACCCCAAGACTGACTCTCCCGTAGTTCAGTCGTTGGTTATGATGGCCACTGGGCAGCAACGAACACAACCGGCACCTACAACTGTGCCACTTCAAGAAACTGGGCAATGGAACCCTTCTCGGATTTTTGAGTAAGTCTTTTATGACCCACACTGGGGTAGTCCAGGCGCCGGCATTTTGCTCTTATTATTTTCCCTACATATAGCCTTTCCGAAGGACGTCTCCATTGAGTAGATCGTGTCGCTAATATTACTCTCACAGCCAATGGAACGTCGCGTTCGGTACGCCCCCTTCAAGCAACGCATCACAGCCATCTCCTCCTCTAAGACCACCACCGTCAGGGACGTTTGATCTCCGAACCCCTCAGGAAACACCGCCCCATCCGAGTACTCTCCCGCATCATGGGGGTGTTTCTCATGCAGCTGGCGGCAGCAACCCGGAGGAGCAGATTTCACATATTCCTGGGACGTTGCCATCTGGTCACCAGCAGCAACTTCCTCCACCGGTGTCTTATGCCGTTCCCGCGGCACCTGCACCTTCTTATGTTACTCCTTCCATGTGGCAAGACGTTGTCGCGTCCTCGTTTACCGATGGTGTGAAGCGTCGATGGGATTATGCCGACTTAGACCAGCATGAAGTCAGCAAGCGGCCTAGATGATCCATCGCTCCGGCAGCTCAAGCGTCTGTCTTAAAGTGCAATGTATTGTCCAATAGTTACCACGGTTGCGCTACATGCTTAGGTGCATGCGACTGATCTGGGCAGCAAGCTGTTGCCAGAAGCGCAACCATTCCTGCACGAGCTACATTTGTTGACGAGGGGCCTCGTCTTGTATATTATAGACCGTCTCTCTTATAGAGCTAGCTCATACAGACTAATTGACGGTACATAAAATGACCGTATGTTTTCCACGCCAGGGGGCTGTTGACAAATCCAAGGCAGCGTACACCACTAACCCTCTATCATATCTTTCTCCCCCCACCCCTTCTCTCGTCGCCTTCTACAACAAACAACAAACCTAGCGAGGTAAGTGCCATTTGGAGTGCCTCTTTTGTATTTTCACGATTCCAGCGTGAAAGTTCTAATATATGCTGGACCTTAAAGTTGCCTAAAAACTACGAGGGAGTAGGGGAAACCCCACACACGTGTGCCGCAGAACGGGGAGTCGCCGGCACTAAGGATAGCAAAGCCTTCGGGTCCTACCCAAATTCCAATAGAACTTTCCTTGAGACACAGCAGAGCAGCTTAATGCCGCACGGGCCCGGTAGGAACAAAATCTCATAGCGGCGCAACCACTGATTCAAGGGCTAGACAAAATATTGATAGAACTCTTGACAGGCGGTATAGAAGCCCGATTGGTTTTGTATGTAGGCCATAATATGGTCCATAATGAAGTGGGGTGTTGGGATCGGGGTCTGTTGGGTCGGGGTTTAGATTTTTATGGGCGAGATTTTTGGTAGGGTTTTGGGGTCTTCGCATTAGGGTCAATTGGGGTGTAATTGGTCATCAGAATTACTATTACCACCTTTTTTTTTGGTAGTATATTTGGTAATGGTATGGTCATATTTGAGTTCTTTAGAAAGGACTTAACTCTATTACTATTGGGGTTTTGTGACCCTTCCTATATAATCCCAAAACTCTACCCTGCCGGGGTTTTTAAGAAGCTCCTCCTAACCCTATCCGACCCCAATAAGATTACGCCAAGTCTAACGGGGGAACCCGACCTAAGCCCGATAGGGTCGAATCTACCTATTGTAGAATATAGGGTTAATTAGGGTCTAACTAGTTATTGGAATTACTACTAACGTGTTTCATCACCGAGTCGTCAATATCACCGAGTCGACAGCGCCCACCGATCCCGCATCATCTTAGACGAACCAGCTTTACAA
>MU001674.1:717886-800289 GCA_010093515.1 Lineolata rhizophorae | reverse complement strand
GTTCCTATCCGCCAACAAAGAATCGGCCATCTCGCGCAGCATATCCTTCGTAGGGGGGAATCCTCGCGCGTCGAGGTTGAGTATGTGTTCGATTATCGCCTGCTCTTCTATAGGCGTGAGGTTCTTGCAGTTGGGTTGGCAATCGCGTCGGAAGGATTTTTTAGCGCGTCGGTCGATTAGCGTGGTTCGGGGGACGTTGTAGGCCAGGGCAGCCTCTTGTACTGATTTAATATCGCGTTTCTCGATAGCTTGAAGAGCAAGCTTAATCCTAGCTTCCTGCGCATTAATATCTTTGCGTGGTTATTGAGGCATTATACTGGTTCGTCTGGGATGATGCGGGATCGGTGGGCGCTGTCGGCTCGGTGATATTGACGACTCGGTGATGAAACACGTTATCGCTTTCTAGGACGCTATAGACGCTGCTTAGCAAGTCGACCGAAGATAGAGATTTAAAGACGATTTTCTTTCCCGAGCCCGCCAAGTTCAAAATCCAGTGCCTTTTCATTGTCTTAAACAGGAATATTTTAAGGGGCACGCAGTCGCATTGTTCATCAAAAGACCGGGGTGAGATTCTTACTACTCCGCGAAAGGGACTAGATATACGTTGATTCATGCTCGCGAAGATGACATTTGGAAGAAAATTTTTTTCCCAAGCTGGAAAAGCAGCCGAACTTGCTGGAGCCTTTGGTTCTTCGGGTGAAACGCAGCCCGTAATGAATCAAGCCTTTTCGGCGGTGTGGCAATGGGACGAGGCGCTAAAAAAAAAAAAAAAGTAGGGATATTGGAATGATAAAGAGTGGGCCTGGGAGGCAGGAGCTTAAAGGAAATGTTTATTTGTTTGGTGTCTGGCTAAAAGCTACGTTGAAAGTATTTGCTGGTCTGCTAACCGCACCACTCGTCCTCGCCTACAAATCATATTCCTATCCCAGCCTAATATCCTATCGAGCATAGGCAAAGGGGCACGTGCGCGGTAGGTAATCCACAAGCATCCGACCCCGATTTAACCTAGGTAGAGAATTATTATTATTATTATTATTGTCTTATACTCCCTTGCAGGATAAAGCCTATAGGGTGCTTCTATAGGTATACAACGCAAGAAAAAAACCCTCTAGGGAATAAAAACCTTACGAAAGCTTGTTAACCTTGGTATCTATCGTAACTCGCAGCCAATTTTAAGTACCCCAACCGCGTACTATAATATATAAGCTGCTTTCTGCTGCTGCCCGCCCTTCTATAGTTATAGACCCTCTTTCCCTATGCTATCCCGTATCGCTCTACTCCTCGCGCTGCCTGCGTGCGTACGTCGATAAGAACCTATATGCCAGAGTACCAGATATCACTCTTGCTAAAGGCAAGTAGCCTACTAGGCTAGGCTATATAGTAGGGACCTAATCTACTGCGGTATTCTATAGTTTCGACCGCCCGCAGCGGGAGGAGGGGAAGGAAGGAATAGAGCGGAAGGAGGTCGTCGGCTCCTATAGGAGGGTATGCGAGTAGTAGAGAAGCTGCTTAATATTAGTACTTACTCGCGGATCTTGTCGGTATCGTAAAGTAAAAACTCTGTAGAGCCCTAGGGCTTGGCTCGGTTATTCGCTTCCGATACGTCGAGTAGCTATTATACACTCGTACGCACCGAAAAAGATCGGACTCGGTAGATATAGGCGTAAAGTTCCTCCTAAGGACTTTTACTAAGCTACCCCATTAGCTACCGGCAGCGTTAGTAGTAGAGGAGACCGGTCTAACGTGGTATCGTAATAATACGGTTTGTTAGCATATATATAGTTCCTAGCCGGCAGCATCGCACTGAAGTGCGATACTGTGCCAGTCTTTTGGCCAAGTTGGATAGCTACAGGCTAGGGTACGCTAGTCCTAACACGATTGTACGTAAGGAGCTTACCCTCCTAGCGCGCTACTATCTCGACCAACGACTATAAGGCCCTAGCAGCCGTTACCTCTGTACTTCGCTATCTCTAGGAAGGGCCTAGAGCATGTTTCCACCCGCGGCGACATGGACGCGTACAGTAGGACTTCGCGGGCTAGGTAGAGAATTAACTCCTTACTTTACCGTAAATACCTACTCCCATAGATGTATAATAATAACATGCCGCTTTTCTAGGTTTCGTAGGGCTCACTGTAGTCCACGACAGCTTCTTTCTGCTCTACTTCCTCCTTCCTGCCGCGAATAGTCGAAACTAGAGAATACTATAGTATATTAGGTATCTAATACATAGCCTAGCCGGACGCGGAGCAATATAGGTATTCTATAGGCCTCTTTACCAATAGGTATGTAAGTGAGGGGGAGGGGGTAGGGGGGAAGTATAAGAAAAAGGGGTCTATAACTATAGGCACGTAGGTAATTAGCACCGAAGTAGCTTACATGATGCGATAGCGTACCTATTAGCTACAATTTACGATAGATGATGAGGTCGTTAAGTTATAGTAAGGTTTTTGTTCCCTAGAGGATTTTCTCCCACTATAGTCTATAATAGGGTGGGGTAGGGTCCGAGTAGGGTTTACTAGGTCGGGTTTAGATTTCTATCAGGGCGAGATCTTTATTAGGGTATGGAGTCTTAGTATTGGGGTTAATTTAGGGTCTGATTAATTATTAAAATTATTATCTGCCGCCTTTTTTATTTTCCAGTGGTATATTTAGTAGTATTATGGCTGTATTTAAACTTTTTTTTTTCAGGAAGGGGCTTAACCCTATTATATAATTTTAAAATCCCATCCTAGCTGGGGTTTCAAAAAAGCCACTCCTACTCTACTCTACCCCAACAGAGTTACGCTAAACCTCAAGGGCGGGCCGTCCTGAACCCCAATAAGGTTAACCCTACCAAGACCCCGGACCTCGATAAAAATCCCGCCCTACTAGAAATCTAAAACCCCGACCCAATATACCCTACCTCACCCCATTGTGAACCATAGATCGATCTAGGATCGGCCTGCAATTACTTTTTGATCGCTACCTAGAGGAGCATCCCTGCTCCCGCTATCTAAGTTGGCCGGCGAGCGCTCTAACAAAGAGCCCTAAAAGCCTTAGTATATATCTTGCCGGCATGGGAATACTCTGACTGCCTGTTGAGATCCTAGTAATTTACGAAGGACCCTGTCTCAAACTACAAAGGCACATGAGGTCATAAACTGTATGAATTGAGGACATATCAAGGTGGGACCTTTCGGTTGGCTAGGCGTGTAAATCTCAAAATAGAAACATATAGAGTGACTAGTCAGGCTCCTAAATACAAGTAACGCTCAGTCCTTAAACTTCTTCAACATGACTTTTCTCCGGTCCGGTAGTTGTTTTTGCATTCGAGTTTGCGACATCCTGCCTAAACTCGGAATCCTGAACCTGGAGTTCAGCCATCAAAGCTTTGTTTGCCACCCGCACAGGTTTGATTTCAAACAACCTGTCCATTGACTCCAAAGGAATCGACTTCGTTTCGGGAAGTAGGAAATACACAAAAATGACGGATAGTATCATAAGCGACGCGAAGAAGAAGTATACACCATAGTTCATGGCGAGAAACATTTGAGGAGTGAAGCGGGAAATCAGAAAGTTCCAGAACCAGTTGTTTGCCGCTGCACTTGCTTGACCGAGTGACCTAGTAGCGCCAGCGAGATTAGCCTTTTGTCCGTAGAAGGTCTGTCTTTGCAGATTTTGGTTCGGAAGTTGAGCCACTGCTTACCTCGTATCTTGGCTAAACATCTCTGAATTCACTACCCACGGAGTGCCGTTCCACGAAGGCGTGTAAAAAGCAGTCCATAGATAGAAGAAGAACACGGCTGCAATGCCGCCAGAATCAAGGCCACCGTCCGAACCTTCCCTCTCACCGCCAGCGTTGGCAACTTTAATGTAAGCGCCAATAAACCACATACAAAGAGACCCGCCGGTAGCACCGACGAGTAGCATGATGCGGCGACCACACTTGTCGACAAGGAAAAGGATCCACACAAATGTTAGTGACGTCTTTACAACGCCGAAGATGCCAGTGGTTAAGAAGCTCGTGTTAGTACCGGTAATGCCGATACTACGAAAGACCGTTGGCGAATAGTAGTTGATGGCATTGATACCTGAAGCATTTTGCCAGAGGAAGAGCATGCCACCTAGGAAGAACCGCCACTGAGCCCGTCTGGAGTGCGCAACAACTTTGAAAGGCGTCCAAATGTTGGCAGCACCGACCGCACGCTCCTGTTCGTGACTTGCATCTATGTAAGCCACTTCTTCGATGAGATAGATATCATCCGGGGGAAGATTGCGGATCCAGCAGAGTGACTTCATTGCGGCGTCGCGTTTTCCCTTCAGGAAAAGCCATCGAGGCGATTCCCTAAGCCATAACGTTCCTACGAAGAGTACGCCAGCCGGCACAAGTTGAATTGCAAATGGAATGAGCCACTGTTTACGCGACGGCGCCATGGTCTCTGAAAGGCCATAGTTGATCCAAAAACCAACGAGACCCCCAATCTGCCAGCCAAGTTCGTAGATACCGACCAGACGACCGCGAACAGCTGGAGGTGCGAGCTCAGAGATGTAAATAGGGACCATGTTAGATGCGCCGCCAACGCCTAGGCCGGCTAAGACGCGGCCACCGATGATGAGGCCGAGGCCACGGTCGCCATTAGCACCGAGCATGATGGCGGCACCAATCAGGAAGACGACGGTGAAACAAAGAAGGGTCTTCTTGCGGCCCAAGTAAAAGCTCGAAACATAGGCAAACAGAGCACCGAAGAAAGCACCGGCCTGGTAGACGGAGACGATGTTGGCCTGAACGAGCGCTCGGTGGTCGTCGGTCATGTCATCGAAGCCAAACTCGTCGACGAAAGAAGGCAGGGCCAGGGTAGTCCCGATGAAGGCGGAATCATAGCCGATAGTGCATGATGCGAAGGAGGCGGTTATGGCCGATAGGTAGACCTTCCAGTTGTAGACAGCGCTGGGTGTGGGTCGCTATATGCAGGCAAGGTTAGCAAGTGATGCCATGCAAGTGCTGCCCCTTGGGTAAGTGGGAAGGGGTCTGTCGTTTCATACATCCTCGCGCAAGGTCAAGAGTCCCATGATGGAGGAACCGGGTAGACCACGGGCGGCGGGCGACGTGATGGAAGGAAGCGGACAGTGTCGAGTGGACAGTGTCACGAGCACGTGTCAATGAGGTTTTCGAAGAAGCAAGAGATGCACGCTCCACGGCGAGGAGCGAACCAAACCTGGGGGCAGCATTTTTTATAGATTCCAGGGCCCCTCATGGGGGCCTCGCGGAGGGAACGAGGTTCATTGCTGGAAGGCGCACCAGGTACAGACTCCCTTCCGATGGCGCCGCATGTGGGCGCGGAGCAGCTGCGAATCAGGGCGCTGGGTCCGGGGCCCCAGGGGCCGCTCGGCGGAATGCGGGGAGCGGGTCCACCGGCGCGGGGAGGGAACTAGGTACATAGCGGGGCAGCGGACCCTGGCGCGCATGGCCGGTCCCTGCAGCCTTGCGCAGGTGGCAGGGCCATGGGAGAAGCCTTTTCCCGCCTCCGCGGCGCCGCTGGAAGAGCCTTTACCCGTCCCCGCGCCCCGAACCGCCGGGGCCGGTCCTTTGAACATCGGCGCTCCGGGCACTGGCACGCTTCGTCGCCGCCGGGATAGCACGCCCGGCGTCATGGTGTCTTCGCCGACGCGCGGTCCGGTCGACCTGCTTCTGCTCGTATTCCTGGGAGTAGTTAAATGCTCTGCGAGCATCTTCGCTGTGCGTGCCTGCTGTGGCTGAGCTGTTTAGCATCGACTGATACATCATGGACAGCACACTCATGGGTGAAAGTTATCATGGCGCAGACCGCCTTGACCGCATTGGCTACCTCTTTGGTCACCCCATTTCCCATTCCATGTCGCCTCTGCTACACCGGACCGTGTATGAGGCTCTGCATCTCAACTGGGCCCAAATACCGCTGGAGTCGACCGATATGGACCTGTTCCTTCGCCTGATCGATGGCCACGGGGAAAAATTCTACGGTAGGCACGATCTCCTATTGCAACGGGCATGGCCTAGTAACCTGGTTAGATGCAAGTACATCTAACAAGTCTCTCAGGCGCCTCAGTAACCATGCCCCACAAGGTCGCCATCATGAAGCACTGCGACGAGCTCACCGACGAGGCCCGCGATGTTGGCGCCTGCAACACTTTGTTCATCCGGGACGATCCAGAACTCAAACGGAGGATTCTCGTTGGTACGAACACGGACGTCATTGGCATACGTGACGCTTTCTACGAGAACGTTGCCTATCCGGAGAAGGTCTTCCATGACAGGCCTGCCTTGGTTGTAGGTGGGGGTGGTGCTGCTCGCAGCGCAATTTACGCCCTACGCACATGGCTCCATTCTTCCCACATCTACATCGTGAATCGCGACGAACGTGAGGTTGCCACAGTATTAACTGAGTGCGCCCGAGCTGGGTATGGGGCTGCTCTGTCACACGTCTCATCTGTCAAAGAGGCCGAGGCACTCCCAGCTCCCGGCGCTATCATTTCGTGCATCCCGGACATTGCGCCTAGGACAGAGCCGGAGCGCATTACACGACGAATTGTCCAGGTGATATTGAGCAAGCCACAGAAGGGTGCCATTCTGGAGATGTGTTATCACCCTAATCCATTCACAACCACCGCCCGGCTAGCCAAAACCGCTGGATGGCAAGTTATCCTTGGCACCGAAGCCCTGATCTGGCAGGGTCTCGAGCAGGTACGCTTCTGTGCTTTTCTATTATTCGACTGAGTACCCGATTAGTGCTTACTTTACTGCAGGATCGATTTTGGACCGGCCGAGACGTCCATGAACTGCCTGTTAAAGCAGTACACGCCGCTATAGAGAAGGAGTTGGCCAGGCATCAAGAGAAGGAGCTGGACAGCGTGGCTCGCCTGTGATCGCCGGCGGACATGTACACTGTATATGTAGGTTATACAAGTGTTTCGTGCTCCGCGATCCTGGCGAAGGAGCACGACACAGATTCCTTCATGTCACTTTTGTTTTGTAGCATGTAACTTGGTGCCGCCAATATATACGGCGAATTGACTTTTTCCTCTTTATCTCGGCTGCTTAATGGGAAGATACTCCCACCTACACTCTCCGCTACTGTCCGGGTCTCGTATAATCAAGCCTCCGGACTCGCCTCCAAACTTCTCGCACAGCTCTTTCCTGCCCTAGTCGGCCTGTTTCGTTTGGGGATGGTCCGGCCGGTCTTATTGTCTCCCGTTAGTTTCAAGCATGAACTAGAGCGGACCAAAAAGTTCCCCCGGGCCTTAGTGCCCAGCCCTCAGCGACTACTTCGCAGCACAAAGGTAGTCGTCTTCGACTTACCGGATAGCAAGGTACAAACGACTTCCGAGTTTTGCATTCTCAATTGAACAGTTCTCCACGTCATCGGGGGGGTTTGCAGCGGTCACAAGCCCGCCTGCCTCCTGCAAAATGCAAATGCCGGCCGCGACGTCCCTGCGGAAGTTGTAAAACTCTTTGCCTGTCCCATCTAATATTAACCGTTCATGACTCACCACTCCCAGCAGCCACCTTCCCACCAGATGTCAAACGATCCCATAGCAGTATAAGCTAGGTCCATGGTAGCACTACAGACGACGACTTGATGTTAGCAAGTCATTTCCGGTGCTCGCAGGACGGCTACGGAAGCGCCCGATAACCTACCTTCCAAGGCATCGAACTCCGTGAACCATCCCCCCCTTCCCTTCTCGGCCACTTTGCTCGGCGGCCATGGTGATGAAACTCTCCACTTTTCGATGGAGATTGCTATCTGGATGGTCCCTCCGATCCTTGCCCCACTCACACGAGAAGATGCAGTTCCTTGGAGCTTCTGAGGGAATGGGTGGGATTGGATCTCGAACAAGAGGCAGGCGTTGCTTCTCATTGAGCCATGCCCCATGTCCTGCCCGAGCCGTAAATAGTTGGCCGAGGAAAGGTGCATATACGACCCCTATTATGGGACGGCTATTGAGTACGAATCCGATAGAAACGCAGAACATAGGGAACAAGTGGGTGTAATTAACGGTCCCTAGAGTGTATTACTCGTCAATTACTGCTCTGATGGATGCGACTTCCACACACGGTCTACATACAGTGGAACATCGGAGACGTTGAACTTACCATCGAGTGGGTCGACACACCACGTGGGCCCGTCGTCAATCAAATATCGCTTGGAGGCGCCTTTCGAGTACGATTCTTCGCCAATAAACCTACTGACCCTGTCAACTCCGTTCCAATACACCCTTGGACGAGCTTCTAAAGACTGGTCTCAGCAGGGCCCCCACGAGGAGTAAACTCACCTGTGTTCCGGGTACTGCTGAGCAATACTTGTTTTGATGAAGCTTTCGACGTCTGAAACATGTTAGTAACGAGTTAAGTCCACTAAACGACGTTGATACTATCTAGATAGATAATATCCGTCGGAAAGCTCCAATGATCACTCAATAGTTACCAGACTAGGATTGATTTACCTTCATCCGTCTTTGTTACTATGTCGACTGAACTGTCCTTTTCCGATAAACCCTGAACCTCTCTATTTCCGTCAGGTATGTATCTCTGCTCGGCGGAGTCTAAAAGCATTCGACCAGCCACTCGGGCAAGCTTAATAGCGAATGAATAAACTTTATCCAGATCCTCGGCATTATGGGTCGACATGGTAGCGATATTGGGGTATTCCGCGGAAGGCACTACAATCCAACAAGACTAGAATTCTCCTAATAGGTAAGTGGAGGTTGCGTTGGGTGGCATTGTCGGGAAATGGCTATGGAGTGTATTTTCAGTTATCAGAACGCACTAGGATCTGCACCAGTTCAGTGCGGGGCGGTTGAACGCTTTACCGCCAACTCCATGGACACTGTCGACTAGGCTGGGGAAATTTCATCGCTCCGCCCTAAAGACTACAAAACTATCGTTCCTTCGTAGACTCTACGGCGGACGAATATAATAAATAAAGTATCCTGTAGTACGACGACCTACTCGATTTGTCACTCCAAAAAGCCCTAACGATTCCCAAATACAAGCCATGCCATCCACGGGTCAGATGATGGTTCTTTTGCTTAACGGGCCGAATCTCAACCTTCTAGGCACAAGGGAACCGAACCTCTACGGCTCGACAACGCTTGTGCAGGTCGTTAGCTCGCTGAAATCGACCGCGAAGTCTCTCGGTGCTGTCGTTGAAGCATACCAGTCGAATTGGGAGGGCGCTCTTATCGATACGATCCATGATGCTCGCGGGAAGTTTGACGCCATAATCATCAACCCTGGCGCTTTTACACATACCAGTGTTGCTATTCGTGACGCACTCATTGGCGTCCAAATTCCATTTATCGAAGTTCACATCACCAATGTGCACAAGCGTGAGGAGTTTCGTTGCAGGAGCTTTCTTAGCGATCAAGCAGAGGCAGTTATTTGTGGGCTCGGAACATATGGGTATGAAGTAGCGCTGCGATCCGCACTGAGCCTTCCGACCCTCAAGTCTAGGGCGAAAATCTGATTTAGTTGACGTTCGTTGGACAGAGGTCAAGCACTATGGACCTGAGGCTGCAAATACTGTATATACAACAGTTCTAACTTTATTGCTTTCGACCATGCCGAGTGAGATGACCGTCCCATAGAACTATACAATAGTGTTACATTCCAAACTCCTGAATATCTTACTGTACTACTGCCAGCTGGAAGTTCATAGACGCACGACCTATGTAGAAGGTGGGCACTAATAATTGCCTCTCAAAGCCGACTACATCTAAGCGAATATTGGCAAGGTGACAGGCGCTTGTACCGGGCCCCGCGAGGATAAATATATAGCCAGAATTGAGTGCTATGATTGGCTCTTGTTTTGGGCTCCGCGTCATGAGCTGCCAATAACCGGGTCTTGGATAGATCCCGGGATTTGATAATCGGATAGGCATGGTGCACTATTGTCACTGCACATAGCGCCACAACAAACATTGTGTGTACCTCGTTAAAGTTGGGGTCATCTCGCTCATTTCCAACTTTGTGCTTGATGACAGCTCCTCATCTCACCGCCCCAGTTTGAATGAAAATTTGCCGACTTACCATAAGGAAACCTGCTAAAATGGCGTACAAGATGGCAATCCTCTCAATGTCAGTGGGCCGCGCGACCGTTCACGACATAGAAACAAAACTTGACGCCTTAGCCGCCAATAACTTCCAAGGTGTAGAGTTATTCTATGAAGACCTCGAGGCGCTCGCATCGAAGCAAGATGGCGGACTCACAGACGATAATCGGATGAAAGCTGCGCGAATGATCCGACGACTGTGCGATGAACGCAGCATTCAGATCATTGCATTGCAACCTTTCGGTTTCTACGAAGGCCTGCTCGACCGAAATACCCACGAAGAGCACATTCTGAAATTGAAGCTATGGTTTCGGTTTGTGAAAATCCTTGGCACGGACACTATTGAGATACCTTCGCAGTTCCTTCGGGAGGGTGTCAGCGGCGACGAGGAGCTGATCATATCCGATTTGAGAAAGCTCGCGGATTTAGGAAGGCAAGAGATGCCTCCAGTACGATTCGCTTACGAACATATGGCATGGGGTACGTTCGTAGATACCTGGGAAAAGGCCTGGAATATCGTTCAAAAGGTCGACAGATCAAACTTCGGTATCCTCCTAGACACGTTTCAAATCGGGGCGAGTCTGTGTGCCGATCCGGTTGCAACTGAAGTTATCGCCAAGGACGCAGACACCATACTCGATGATTCGCTGAACCGGTTGGTCAATACCGTGGATCCTAGGAAGGTCGTCTACATTCAGGTTGGCGACGCAGAAAAGCCTGCTAGGCCTCTTATCAAGGGACACGAGTGGTATGTCGACGGACAGCCGGCTATGATGAGCTGGGCAAGAGCTGCAAGGTCTTTCCCAAATGATACGGTTGGCGGATGTTTGCCAGTGGCAAGGATTACTAAAGCCCTCACCCATGGATTGGGGTTCACAGGCTGGATGTCTTGCGAAGTCTTCTCCCGCCGCCTGATGAACCCTTCGCCCGACGTGCCGGCTGACGCAGCTAATCGGGCCGCAGCTGGTTGGAAGAAATTGATAGAAGATCTCCGGTTAGAGGACGTTAGATTTCGGATCTAGCGGACGTATAGGTTGTGCATGTATGACCTCTACGAATGATTGAGGTGCCTAGGCGGGAGCCGAGAGAAGGCTCGCCGGCTTCCTGATGAAAGATGTAAATGCGAGGCGCAACATAATGTTATAAACATCGAGTTCTTATTTGAAGTACGTGTGAGCGAAATCGAGTGCATCGAGAGATTCTGTATCAACTGAAAAAAATGGCATCCAAATATCCATAGCCCTCGTTTGATATATCATTCAGATTCATATTCGGCGCGAATCCAAGATTCTGCATGAACTCGGGCTGGCTCTGTGTACTCTCTGCGCTTTCGAGAGATGCAAGATCCCTAGACAGGGCCTCAAGATCAATGGAGTCTACGCGGCCCAACGAACGATCAACAGTAGACTCCCGACCAAAGGATGCAGAAGAACTCATAGCTAGGTCCATGTCGGTGTGAGGTAAGGGGTACGATTCTCTATCGATGAACGAAGGTTCGTCTGTAAAATGAGGGTTTTCTGAAAGGGGATTATGTAAGGATGGAAATCCTGGAGTGTTCCATTGCCATGGATCCTGATGTGGGGTCGTTTGCATCCTGTTATCCCCAAACACCGAGTTCCAGACACTGGATCGTGTGTGTGGGAAGCCGATCCTAGAATTATTAGAAGCTTCATCTCCTGTCTTCCCCACACCGCCATAAGACATCTCTTTAAGCACGTAATTACCGTGCCCGTCTAATCTCTCGCGGCTGAGGGTATGACATTGTGGCTCATCACTTGGACCTGTCCTGTGTGAGAATGCCATTTCGGAAAGGGAGGTTTCCAATATCCTCATTTCGGTAGGTTCGAGAGTGTCGAAGCAACCTGCTTCCTTGACAATGAATATTAAGAGTCGCGCTAGACAAGGAGTTGTCAACAACCCAAATCTTCTGTTGTGTAATTCTAGTGAATTCACAATCTGCCGTGCGGCGAAAAGATCTTTATGCCCGCCGAGAATTAGTCGTAGGACGTTGTATGTGAAGAACAGATTAAGAGAAGGTGGAGTATAGGCATCCTCAATATTGCCTTCCCCTACAAATCTCATGGGTTCGGGAAGATTAAGCTCCCATGAACGAAGCTCATGGATCAGGTCTTGCGTCGGTTGCGGATGCCAATTTCGAATCTTCCGAATGGAAAAATCCCCGAGAATTCCAACCAGATGAACAAGGTTGTTGAATATGCTCAAGGAATGAACGGGTGCCTTGACTAAATGCTGCGTAGAGTGCGATTTATCACTACCGAAGCCTTCACAGCCCTGCCATGGATGCCACTCTTCTAGCCCTTCCTCGTCCAAGATCCCCAACAAGTGCATATCTCGACGAGATAGATGACGTTTACACCCATGGTATGCCGATAGAACTGTATCGACTACAAAGCAACCAAAGAGCATGAGCCTGCGCCTCGGATGATTCGAGTGGAAACCTTCATCTGGGGTTTGGTTTGCACATTTGCGGGGCAACGCAACCCGGACAGCTTTTCCGACAAGAATCCACGCCGTCATATATTCGTTTTGGCCAATGTAAGCGAGGGAGATGAGGAGAAGAGCACCGGCGTGTCCAATTTCAAAGCATCCGTCCTCGGACGGTATAAGTTGGCGCGCAGTATCGAGGATCATATGTGGGCTGACATTTGCTGGTTGTTCGGCCCCACTGGCATCACTTGCACCGCCTGCATCATCTTGAAAAGCAGCAAGAGCCATAACACTCCAAAGTTGTGCATGCGAGGCTTGATCACGGGCCCCAGAAAGGTGCTCCAGACCTCGCTCGTGATAGGAGTAAGATGCCTTTAAGACTTCTTGCTTGTCGATGATTGGGAACCAAGAATGCGTATAAGCGAAGTACACGTCAAGTAGTCTCCAAAAATTGGACGGAAGCTTTAGCGTCTGGGGCCTTTGTGGTCTCGTCCTCCAGGGAGCAGAGGCTTCCGCTTGAAATTTGAAAGGTTGCTTGTCTTCAGAGTTTCCCGAGGAGTGATACATAGCAGTGTTGCTTTGCGAACGGGTATTCTGGGGTATGGAGCTACCCTTTGAAGTTGAGTCCGGCGGTAGGCTTTCGCCTGTGTCTGGGCAAGCAAATCCATTGCTGGCCTCCTTCTGACCACGGCTTAACTCTGTATAGGTGCCGCCTGCACTTGTAGGTTCAGCTGTGGAGTAACAGATAGGTCGGTTCGTTGATGATGTTCCAGCCGATTCCGAGTAAACTAATCCTGGGTGGCTCAACCGTGGAGAATGAACCGTCTCCAGCCTGTCGATGAGTTGAGCGGGCGCGGTGGAATCAGGGCCGATGGAATTCTGCGGCGCGTCCCGCGATCGATGAGGACCAATAAACCGAACAGGCCCATCATCCGGCAACGAAGGGGGCCCGTTGGCGGAGTCTCCGGAAAGGAGTCGGTCGACTTCCGTACGAAAACGGCTCTTCCTCCAAACCGTATGCAGGTCCTTCGCCTCTACCTCCGGCTCCGTGTGCCGAAACCTGACGGGGTGATCATGATCGCCGGTTGTCAGGGCGAAGCGCAACGCCTCCTCGCAACCACGGGAATTGCAGAACAACCAGGCCAAAGCTTCCTCGAGCACTTTGATGTAACCCGATTGGATGCCCCGTTTCTTCGGGTTGGCGGCGTACGAGCAGGCCCGGCTTGAGGAAGCACAGGTGGAGCATGCCGGGCGAATGCCGTCACATTTCTCGCGTGCTGTGCGGCACTGGTCGCAGGCTTGGGAGACCCGCTGCCGCTTCGTGGACGAGTTGGGCCGGGCGCCGTGTTCGACGTCGGGCGTCCGGGCAGCCTTGCGCTTTCCGGGCTCAGCCATAGCGGGCGACGTCCATATCGCGGGCCCGAGCTGCCGGTCGGGTTGCGCGGCGAGGGGCCGTGGGGACTAGGGGTCCCTCCCGTCTGGTGGTGGTTGACGATGGGGATGGTCTGCCGAGGGTGTGCGGATCCGCGCACCCATGCTCGCGGAGTCGCTGATGACGGCAACGGCTCGGCCGTCGGATCCGGGGCCCACCTGGCGTCCGCCCGGCACCGTGGCGCCGGCGATGCCTTGAGCACGGAGGTACCCGTGGCTCACCACCCCACCTTGCCCACCTCTGGTTGCAGTCCCTGCGATGTCTGTCGCGCGCCGTCCCGGCCCAGCCAGTCAACCATGAGCGGCGCTCCCTATCGCCCGCCCGCCCGCCTCCCGAGATCCTTCGAGCCTGAGGCGTCGGTTGTGCTGATCGGCATCCGCGGCACCGGCAAGTCGACGCTGGCCGTGTTTGCCTCGTCGGCGTTCCAGTGGCGGCTCGTCGACGCCGACTACGCCTTCCACGAGGCGACAGGGCTTACGCATGCCGAGTACAAGCAGCGCCATGGCGCCCACGACTACCGAGCCCGCCAGCTCGGCGTGCTGCAGTCGGTGCTGCACGCAAACCCGAAGCGCTGCGTCCTGGTGTGCGGCTCCAGCTCCGGCGCCCTGGAGAAGACGGGCCAGGAACTGCTCCGGGACTATGCCCGATCCCACCCCGTGGTTTACGTCGTCCGCGACCCCAAGAGCCTCCAGGGCTACCTGAAAGATTGGCAGCTTGATCGTATCACCACCATCCTAAACCACAGCGGGTCCGTGTTTCGTAGCTGCTCCAATTTCGAATTCTACAACCTGACCGAGCCCAAGGTAAACGCAGAGCCCTCCGCCCTCCGCCCTGCCCTCTCCGCCCCAACCTTTCTCACTTTGAACCACTTGGAGCGGCACTTCCTCAAGTTCATCACGCTCGTCACGTCGGGAGCCGGAATACCCTCTCTTGAGTCTGCGTACCCACTGTCCCAAATCCGCCCCGAATTCCGCAGGTATACGTACGGCATGGCTGTTCCGCTCTCCGCCTTCGTCAATCACGACCTTGACGTGGAAGAACTTGAAAGTGGCGCCGACGTCTTTGAGCTCATTGTGGATGATCTCACCAGCCCCGCTAAGTTCGAGCAATTCAGCTGTTCAAGAGCCGATCAGATCAGCGATGCCTTCTCGAGAATCCGGCGGGGCATCATCGTGCCTCTCCTTTATCATGTTCGTCCGGGGCTCGCCATGGACTCGGAAGAGGCAAAGACAATCTATTTGGACTTGATCTTTCACGGGCTTCGTCTTGCCCCCGAATACATGTCTCTCGACCTCTCTCTCGACGACAACACCTTCAATGAGATTGTGCGCATGAAGGGGTCAACTAGAATTATCGGCCATTTATTCGTCCGCGGCGACCATCCTCCGCCTTGGGATAGTCCGAGCTGGATTCGCAGCTATGAGCGTGCTAAATGGCTTGGCTGTGATATCGTCAGGTTCCTTCGGCCTGCTTTTGCCCTGGAGGACAACTATGCAGCTCAGCGTTTCCGCGACACGGTTTCCAACTTACCCAGTCCGCGGCCACCAGTCATAGCGTACAATACCGGCGAGATGGGCAGGTTTTCCGCTTGCTTCAACCCTGTATTGGTTCCGGTTACGCACCCAATCCTTCAAGCACTAGAAGCGCCCAAGCCTATCATAGCAAGTGTCGGCGGCGGCCACGAGCGAAGTGTCCCACCCCCCGATGTTCTTAGGACATTTGTACGCCCGTGCGTAACGGCTGCGAGCTGTACGAATGCACTCTTTTCTGCATTCGTTTATAGTCCATTGCGATTTTACGTTGTCGGTGATGCTGCACACAAAAACCCTTGCCCGCCGATGCATGAAGTTGCTTTCCAGTCCTGCGGCATGCCGCATACATGCTCCTGGCATCAGGAGCGTAACATTGAAAAACTTAAAGAGTTAGCTGGCGGTTCCTATTTTGGGGGTTTTTCTATCAACGATTCTCTGGCTATTGATACAACGTCTTTATCTAACTTATGGAGTCCACATGCGAAAGCCGTTGGAGCGATTGACACCATTGTCCCTATTCGGGCGTCGAGCCGTGCAAGCGAGCCCCTGGGCGATCTCTTGGATTTAATGGACACTCGAAACCAGCCTGGTCCTGTGAAAGCGCTCTATGGCGATAACACAACCTGGTTGGGCGTTAGAGCCTGCATTCGTCGCGGTTTGTCACCGGCGAATGCGGTCACCTCTCGGACTTCGGCATTGATTGTTGGTGCCGGTAGCACAGCACGCGCTGCCGCTTACGCAGTTCTTCAGTTAGGTGTGAAGAATTTGTTTATCCTCAATAAGCACACTGAAGACTCCGAGGGCGTAGTCGCACACTTCCAGCGACTCAGCAGTACTTTCTCCCACGAGACCAATGGTGACTCGACCAAAGGGACCAATCCCTTGGGCTCAACTGCGGAGTTCCATATTTTAGAATCCTGGGACACGCCATGGCCGGTTGATTTTAGGCAACCTACAATTATTGTTAGTTGCATCTCGAGCAGTGACTGTCTGGCGACTCTATTGCCCAGTCAGTGGTTGAAGAGTGCAACTGGCGCTGTTGTACTCGACGTAAGTGCTTACCTACGACGCCTTATACACAGTTCACGATTAATTTTTACTCTCACTGATTGATCAGGCGACCGAATACACGCCCCCTAGCTCTTCCGTGTCCGTTTTGGCCAAGCAAATACAGTCTGAAGCTCATCGCGGGTACATTTCGATGGGTGCCTCAGATCTGATGCCTGAGGTAGGTTTCGCTCAGTTCGAACTTTTTACTGGACGTCGGGCTCCTCGGAACGTGATGCGTCGAGAGGTACGGCAAAGGTACATCGAGATAGAAAGGGCGTGCAGCGATGGTAATTCATATCCATCCCGTTGAAGTGGTGTGTAGCAGTTCTGGAAAACGAAATCTCGACCAAAATGTAGTAGCCAAGCGCTAGGGTTGTGCATTCACCTTGCTAAAATTAGTGACACTGGGTAGCGAGTGCAACTGTGGAACGTTACACAAAAGAAAAGGGGAAGTAAAGGAAAACTTATTTCCATGTGGGAGCATGGCCTAGATGTCTGGGGGGGTAGGGGTTGTTCCTATGGTCTACAATGGGTCGGGGTTTAGATTTCTATTGAGACTGAATGTTTTATCAGGGGTCTAGGTCTTGGCATTGGGGTCAGTGTCATTGAAATTTCTACCAAAGAAGATTTTTTTTTGGGGTACAGCACAACCATGTCTATAACGATCGTAGAAATGTACCCTACCCGCCATCGCTATAGCCACGAAATCGGTACAATGCGGATTTGCTATATAACCGCCAAGACCTCTAATAATCCAATTGGTGTCGATTTTGGTAGGGTGAAGCTATTCATCCTTGCTTATATACATGGTAAGAGTAGATTTCTGGTGTTCTACTTTTTCGGTAAGCCAAGTCAATAGCTTTTTGCAGTCGACTTTTTGAAAAGTGATTCATGACGTGTCAAAAATCGAGTTCCAGGAAGGTGGTTCAAGGCCAGTCGGGTCGTGGTTTAGATTTATGTTGGGGCAAAATTTTCATTGGAGTTTGGGGTCTTCACACCGGAGTCAAATGGGGTCTGGGTAGACCCCATTGGGGTTCCCCCTTCATAAAGTAGCATTTTAGGTTAAGGGTTCTCAAACCTTAATAATAATAGGGGTAAGTTTTTTATTTTATTTTTTTAAAAAAAGCTCAAATATGGCTATACTACTATTAAATATGCTACTAAAAATTTTTGGTAGTAGTAATTTTGATGACTAATTGGACACCCAATGGTCGTAATACCAAAATCCTAAACCCGAACAAAAATCTCGGCTCAATAAAAATCTAAAAGCCGACGCAATAACCCCACCCCGATCAAACCCCACCCTATTGTGGGCCGTAATCTGATCGGCCATTGAAATTATGGTCCACAATGGGTGGGATTTGAAGCTTAAACCCCCAGATTTTGGGGTTTTTTTTCTTTAGATGGATTTCCTATTTAAACAGCTACTAAACTCTTTCGAGAAACTTACCCCAAAACTCCTCGGATTAAACCCACTCCATTGTGGACAGCTTGGGCGATGATACCCATAGTATTACGTAAAGCGATATATAGCCGATCGATAACTTGATCAATAGATATCTGCTTAGCTGATCAATGGTAGTTGACTAGCCCACTTAGCTGCAGAAAATTCCTATTCCTATATAGTATCGGACAATATCAAAATGGGTTCTCTCTCTCCGATACCTCAAGTTCAGCACCTCGAAAACTGTTAGCATGGATATAGTTCCTAGCTAGTAGCATCGTACCGAAGTGTAGTGAAGTGAAGCGGCGCCACCCCTAACACTCTTTTTCCTAACTGCACGTGACTTCATTGCCTTTTTTTATGTAGGTTAGGTTTTCTCCTTTTTTTTTTTGTTCTACAAGACACTTACTTCACTCAAGTTGCCTTTGCCATTATTCACTACAAAAAGCTATTCTTTGGTATTCCTTCCTGCTCTCTTTCTTTTTCTTAGTCGAAAGTTAGTAAAGCCAAAATTTGCCCTTCTCAAGCCCAACGATACGATGCCGTGAAGCAGTGACGACGTGAATCTTCTGTTCTTTTGTGTTGTTCCTAAGTAAAGTGCTCTGCCACACTAGTCTTTTGGCTAAGTTAGCTAGTTGCAGGCTAGGGTTTACTAGTTCTAACAAACAGCATTGAAAGTAGGTATTTAGGTACAGAACGCTCTAGGCTAGATCTAAGTACCCACTCTATACGCAGACTCCTAGGTTTAGGCACCTCTAACGCGCGTACGTTCCTAGAGAGACTAACCCTAGGCGTGTAAGTCCCTAGGAGTTGAATTTGCCTTCGCAAATATATGGCAAGTCCCTAGCAGCATCGGCACGTGATACGTCTCGGTATATTAGCGATACGAGTGAATAATATACGTAGTACGTATACCGCCTCCCTACCCCCTAGAACTACGTACTCCCTTAGCCTTTCCCCGTAGAGAAAGGCATCTACACGTGGAATGCCAACACTTGTTTAGGTACTAGTACAGCATCGCATCTTAGTGCGATGCTGCCGACTAGGAACTATATTGTAGTAGAGCAGAGCGGCGCCACCCCTAACATCTTTTTTTTTTTTGGTAATTGCACGTGACTTCATTGCTCCCTTTTTTTAAGTGTATGTTAGTTTCTCTCTTCGAAGAGACATAACAACACTACACTGTTTCCATTCAAGTTGTCTTGCCTGCACACTACAAAAGTTCTCTTTACTCTTCTTCTTCCCCCCCCCCCCCCCCTCTTCACTCAAAAGCTAGTTAGCATACAACAGGCCTTTCCGACCCTAAAGACACGATGCCGTGAGTAAAGACGCGACTCCTCTCTTTGTTTTTTCCAGGTAAAGTGCTATACCCTACTATAATAAATGTACTAACGCGAGTAGAGTGTATTTTATTGTAAAACTAAAATTTTGGACCAAAACTAAAGCAAGCTAGTTTTATCTAGTATACTAAATGGCATAAATCGCATGCTGAGACATTAGAGCATTTAAATGCTGCGAAGTTAGAAGTATTGATAATACGACCGATAGATACCGATAGATACGGTAGATTCTAAATATCTACTGGTCCGCTATCGATGCCATTCTCTCATAATAATAGGCAGTACTCCATAAAAAAACTCCAGGGTATATTTCGCCTGAGTGGTTCGGAACTCATAACTCTAGCCTACCACCGGGGGAGCTTTGACACCGTCCTCGGGCGAACCCCCATGGGAGTTTTACGTCTATGAAGGCATGCCCCGCTGGGAGTTCAGGTTTTGGAAGTCCTCAACCCCACAGGCAAGGGACATTAACTCAAGGGAACCCCCCCCCGGGGGGGGGGTGGGCCCAACTGAGAATCCCGAACGTATAAGAAGGCTCTAGACGTGCACCCGCGGAATGCAAGACAAGGTGTAAAATACGTAACACAAAGTCTTACCACAATATCGTCACTCTCTAAAGCAAATCTGCAGCAGGCCTGAGAATAGTATTGGCATGTAAATTTTACGCGTCCACTACCAGAACAAACTGCTCATAATATATTGCCACGTAATAAACTGAGCAACTTAGCAATTGGCCTCATTTGCGGTCCACAGAGGGGGATAGGAGGGCTGAAGCCAGTGAGAACCCCCACTCTCCTGCTCGATAGTAGTGTAAGAATGCATGACAACACTAATAGCTCTGCTTGTGATCGTACACAAGCAATGATTGGACGAGCGCAAACATCACCGTGGAAAGCTAAGGATAATATCGGAATCTCTTTACTTCGGATCCTACGCGTCATGCCTCTCACCAGTCAACCTCTCTCATCTTCCACTATAATGTCATCCCCTGCGATACTTGGAGCCAGTCTAGCGCCCGAACCAGCGGCAGACTCTACGATAGAGTGGACAGATCCGATTGAGTCTTGGCGAGTGCTCCTTCGTTGGGGTCGCGGAGGGGAGTTGTGTGATGGCATTTCGTCCGTCCCTGTGCCGTTCGCGAGAGTGGCTAGGGCCCGTTCCGTTCTTCGCACCTCCTCATCCAAGACCCTTCCACCACGCTGGATAATGTCATCAGCGCTCACGGGGCGGTCCCCTTCATTTAGGACCATTGCTTCTCTCCTCCTCCTCCTAAGAGCCTGTTCTTCCGGTGATTCTTCCGCCAGGGGTCGCGCGCGGGACTGATTAAAGTTTCTAGCTGTGGCCCACCGAGAGCGAGTGCTAGCTGGAGAAGGCGACGGATCATTGCCACCTGGCGAGTCTATAGTGTGCGGGGAGAATGTGTAGGTGGGGCCCAGAGTAGTTGGAGGGCTCCGAGGCGGTGTCCGCCATTTCGATGATCCGCAGTGCCTGTCTAGGAGGCGAACAGCGGCAGAGACAGCTTCTCGTACGCGAGGGTTGGTAGATTGGAAGTCGGCGTGCAATTGCGCGACCGCAGCTGGATCCGTAAGGAAGCGGTCGCAAATCATTTTCGTGGCACTGCATATACGGCAAAGGTTTCAGTTGGCAAGGGCTCAAAAGGGGCCTTGTCTGCTGCCACATACACACGCCGAATGTCCGTGTTGTTGCAAGATGCAAGAGTGCGCAACGACTCGAGCTTGATAGCTTGACAGTGTTAGCGCCTGAAGAGACTTGGCGTGGAGCAGCCTCACCATCTTCGGTTTCTTGGGATACCTTGCGTGGCCTCTCACGTGGAGGAGCAACCTCAGTTAGGTAAGAAAGTTCACGCAGGCCATAGGAAACAGCTGTCACGGCGAGAAATGAGAATGCGCCTGCGCAAAGGACGTCAGAGACCGAAAGGAAGACGAACTTGGGGATTGGTGGAATGCTGTCTGTACCTACGCCGAGCCATAATAGCCGATCGTTGATTTCGGGAAACATTGCCTCGCAAACGGCTGGGAGGTAGGCAAGAGGAGGAGACTGTTGCGGAAGGGCTGGCGTTGCGTAGGGTTGATTATGGAACATTCGGCGCGGCTTGGTGTTTAGTACATAGAAGTCGGGTGGCAGATGCGCACAGAAGCACGTGACGTGGTGTCCCTGCCCACTTATTCCGCATCCACCACTTAACAAATTGACATTGTACTTGTATTCTGTCTCGTGCACATAACATTTACGTAATCGTAGAGCACTGCTTTTATCTGCTTTGGACTACCTGGTATTTGGGTTCTCATGCAAAGGTCGCAGCGGTTCGAATCAAGTCTGGCTAGATGCTCGGCCTACGTATAGTCTTCCCCACAGCCGTAGAATCAGTCTATTAAAATTATAACCCCTTCCAGGATACTTTTGTGACATGATCGGCTTTCCTTCTGCTTGGTCTAATCATCCCAAGGTACCTGAGTTCGGCCAATGCTCGCTGGAACTGGGTCCTGTACAGTTCATCAGTATTTTCTGTCTTCTGCAGTGCCTAGGCGAATAGAGCGAGGCTTACATCACAGCCGCTTCTTGATTATTAGTCCCTCCTACAACAGCATCGAACGCTAGCCATAGGTCCGCCACGTTGATGAGGGGGCCTGACTCCATGTATAGTTGGTATAGAATCGAAGTAGCAGGCTGAGAAGCCGACAAGGTGTTCTGGCAAAACCATTAGCGTTTGAACAACCAGGAAAAAGAAGATCACGCTTCTACGTACCTCCAAGTTGCTGCCTCCTGCGGTGGGATGGCAACATGAACAGTCTAGATAGTCATGTGGTAATGACAAGGCGCGCTCAATTGCGAACCGAGGCCGGGGCATAAATACGTCGCGATGAGGAGACTTGAGATCATATATGACTATTTCGTGCATGAATATGTTCTCCGGGCGCAAAAATGTGCGCATGAAATGACGTTCTAGGTAGTCATGGAATTGGTCGACGATTTCTGAATACGCCGAATCGTCTTCCGAAATTCTTGACTTCTGCTTACTTAACTCAACTTTTTGGGCTACTATCGTAGTCCTAATGGTTTCGCCATGGGTGTCGTGATGACTCCTTAAAGGTGCCGTGCGACAACTTGTAAGAGTTTTCAAACGCTGCTGTAATTCCACTAAGGCTAGATCGGAGTTATTGCTAGAGTGCCTCAGGACCTCCTCTAGCAATCTTGGTAGCACGTTTGAGGGAACCATTTTGATGCTGAGGAGAAGCTCGCGCACCGGAGGTGACAAGTTCAATTCTCCAGCTAGTCCACGGATATATAGAGATGAGAGCGTGATATGATCTAATCGAGGGACATGCGACCGGAGAGTGTGCAGTAGATGAACAGCAGCGACAAGGCCCTTCACTAGCGCACGTGCGCGGGAAACCCCATCTCGAGCATACTGAAATAGCCTCTCATCTGATTCCAGAAGCGCTCTTACGACGTCGGCGCCATTTTCGATTTCGAGTATGGATTCCACGTGACTGCACAAGTCAGAAGGCGACGCCGTCTCCCTTTCTATGTAATGTGCACGTACCGTCGAAAGGAACCAAGATTCCGTAGAGCCTCGAAATGGTCCCTTGGAACAGCCGCGTATTGAAGATCTTCTAGAAGAAAAATGCTGAGCGGATTGGCGTAGAAGTGAGACATATAAGCGTACTGTAGCAAGGTTAATATCGAATCAATCATAGGGGTCTGGATGTGGGTCCACGCACTTGCAACGAGTCAATGAGCAAGTCAGTGCACTGGAAATAGTCCTTCTGGCGTGCCATAATCATATTGCTCACGCTGCAACCCACCCATAAAGGGATACTGTCGCCTCGCACGGCAATGTCAAGAGCTAGCTCTAAAACCTCACTCGCGGGAGCGATACTGAAGGTTCGGCCTTCTGTATGTCGAAGACTCCCGCGAGAGATCCTATGCTGCAAGTTTTCAAGGGTAGTGGCTACGCTAAATATGATCATGAAAGGAATACGATCAACCCAGGAGCTGGAAAGAAATCAGCAACTTAAATTAATATGCACCAAGTGCGTTGACTCACCTGATGAGATTAATTGTATCCGATAGTAAAGCGCCATCAAATGTCTCGCTCTCTTCAAATGCAATCACGACGTTTTCCGTAGCTCGCTCTCGTAGCAAATCTTCTAGGAGCTGCAAGTCGTAGTTGAGTAGCCTGCCAGTGTTGTGATGAAGCAAAGTTTCATCTTCGTTGCCACTATCGCCACCGGCTGAGGCCTTCGCAATGAGCACTCGAAGCAGTGTTTTCAAGTTCGGACTCTCCCCAGAGCGTAAGGAGACGACTAGATTGGCACGGCTCGACGTAAGACGGTCCGACAGGCTACCGAGAAAGGATGTCCAAGAAGTAATGCTCGAGCCGGTGATGACAAGCGCTACGGGAACCTTGCCCGAGCGACGGACGTCCTGCGCCTGGAATGCAAAATGGGAGACACCATCTACGGTCTCGTGGTTCACGTGGTCAAGGGCGGTCTGGATACGGTTGCGCTGCGCCGGCCACAGCTCATCGTACGCGCGCTTCCTGGTTGCCCACGAAGTCTGGAGCCCTCCCGGCAGGACCCGTCGCCGTTTGACCGGCCGAGACTGAGTGGCCTTGAAGCGGTAGGCTACCTCATGCTCCATGGCTGCGGGCCTGTAAGCGATGGCGGCTGCTCGTGGCAATCATGAGCTCCCAATGTGTTGTGGTGTCGGTAGTTGGACGCTCTAGCACACAAGCGCGACGCGGCCTCACGTGGGATTGACAGCGCCACCCTTGCTGTTTCGCACCTGTGGCTGAATTTGCATAGCTGAACTTTCCTCCTTCAGTCCACGGTGCCATTTTTCTAAACATCTTCCTTTCGGTCTTTTTCTTGCTGCCTGCTTATGTAGACCCTTGTATTTTAACTCTCACATTCCCGCTAGCTCCTGCCTACGCCCTACGTACCTGTCTTTCGCCACCCGACCTCCATGGCTCGCAAGATCTTCCGGCGAGCCTCGACATCCTGATCGCTGTCAAAGATTACCAATGCATCGTCTCTACTCCGTACGATCACTACGAAGAGTGATATCACAATCCCGAAGCCCTCTTCGCATACCGAGCATCGCGCGGCCTATTTCGTTCAGCGCGAACTGGAATCAGCCCTCCGACGACAGAACCCAGGATGAGGACGGGGAAGGTATTAGATGGTTTGAGCAGAACACGCGCGGCGGCCCACTACGTCCAGTGCGTACGGACACGGAAGCGGAAGAAGTGGCTTTACTTCGCAATGAGCTGAAGGAATTAAACTCGCGATTGGACGGGATGTACGACAAGCATGGCCGATTGTCCGAGGAATATTTGCTGTCGGCGCTGCCGGATGAAGACCGGGGTTTAGTGCAGATGGTAATGCGTGCGCGACAGGCTCAGGATGAGGCGAAGTTGGTGCGAATGCCCGCGTCAGGACCTCAAAAGGTACTCCTTAAACGGTTCAACGTCGCTACTCAAAATGCCACCCATAAGCCTGAAGAAGACGGATCCCGAAAAGAGCTATGGAAAGCATATTTAAGAGCTAAAGAGTCCATACCAGGATTCCTGACTGCCATTCCAGACCAGACCTGGGACTTATTGTGGAAAGGGGAGTCCGAAGAAGGGATATCGAACCCGAACAGCATGGCACACCTGAAGACACTTGTTGAAGACATGGATTCAATTGGGAAGGAATCGACGCTTGAGCAAAGGCTTGCACATCTGGAAGCAATTTTTGTTGAAGGCAACCGGCAGGACGCTCTAAAAGAATGGGAGGATTCTCACGACATTTCAGGAGGACGATCGGTCGACGGACACAAGCCAGAATTCCTTAGCTTGGGTATTCGTATGTATGCCCATGATGGTAACTTGGACCGGGCCGTGGTCATCCTTCAAGAGTTGCTAGAAACTTATCCTTTGGCCGACCCTCGTGCTATCATTTCCATGGTCAAGGCATTAATCAGACGAGGAACGAGTAAAGACCTCCAGCAAGCCTGGGCGCTATACCAACTTCTACGACAATTGCTCGGGACGTCCATGACTATGGAAGACTATGATATTGTGTCGTTAAGTTTCATGGAGTCTGGCAATAAAGACCTCGCACTTGGGGTTTTTAGAGACATGATGCTTGTCGGCGATAGGAAGGACGGCCCTGAAAGGGATGCAAGCGTCGTGCAACACCAGGCAATGCGGCATATACAGGAAATGCGCTCGATAGATGCATCGAAAGAATCCGTCGATAGTACTTTTCTTGCCGCCTTGGCCATGCTCCCTCGTAGGTTCCACAACAAGTGGTTTTATGCTAGCTGGATGAAGAAACTTATCGGCATGGGAAGACCTGATGCAGCAGCTCAGGTGCTGGAATTGATGTTCGAGCGAGGTTGCCGGGCGGACGCTATTCACGTAAATGGCATCATTGGGGCGTGGTTGAGAACAGGTGACACGAAGGACAAGGAGAAGGCGGAATTAATGGCGTGGGCAATGATACAGGCGAGACTAGAATTTGTCTCTCGAAGAAGAGCAGATCAACTTGGACGTTCGGCTGAGACGACCGTATCGATACCGAACAAGTCCCCAAATGACAAAATCCGTGTACCCAGGTTCCTCCGAAGAAATGTGCCTCAGGCGACCATCGAGACATTTTCTGTCATGCTCCTCCACTACGTCAACCGGTTGAACGGCGACCGCATCAAACAAATCACCGACGCACTGCACCAAGCTGAGATCAAAATGAACTCCTATTTTATGAACCATGTGTTGGTCGCAGAAATGCGATCGCGGAGCTACTCTAACCTCTGGGCGAGATATCTTCGCTTGTCTAAAACTGTCCGAGCAGATGTGCATACATTCACGTTGCTCTGGGACGCTATGATAAAGCAGATTGAACAAGCACGAGCTGGTCGACTGAGAGGCTACCCCACTCCGAGACTGTTGATGCGGCACATGATGACTTGGTTGGATGAGTTGGATTCGGATTGGCGCACTCAGATGATCGCCCGATTTACTGCCCAACTTTATGACCGTATCATAGAATGCTTCGACAAGGCCAACGATCTTCCGGGAAGCCTGGTCGTAATGCATGCTATGCACTCTCGATTCGGCGTTGGGCCACAGAAGAGAACGTCCGACTCTTTGGTTCAAGAAATCGCGAGGATCTCTTTCCGCGCCGACGGCAAAACGCCACGCATGCGTCGCGAAGTCCAGCGTTCGGCAGCATTCAAGGGCAACGTTCAAAAGGTCAGGGCGGTCCTTGAAATGCTGCGTTCCCGCAGACTGAGAGACTTGGAAGACGAAGGTGTCTCACTCGAAGATTTGGGAGCAGATGAATTGAATCAATTTAACCTGAATTTGTTTTCGGAGTTGATCCGCGTCGTCTCGATTCGGTCTGATACTCCCGATAGGGTCGAAGCAGCCATTCGACAAGCTAAGACTGAAATGAATGGCGAAGATCTAGAAACGGGAGACCGGGACAGCTTCCAAGTGTCATAAGAATCCGGGCTTATATCAACCCAGACGGTTGTAAATTTCCATTGTACATTAGCTTCCAAAAGTCTTCTATATACCTACTTGGAGGCGCAGTTCTAGCAGTCTCCGCCACCCCATTGACTGAAATTACTAGGATTTCTCTACAATTGTCGAATTCGCACACATGTATATTAGAACCTCACATGGGAATTTGACTCACTCGAAGGAAGGCGAGTTTGGCACTTAAGCCATAGTGTGCTAGAAGTTGAGCGACCGCCTCGCGTATTCCTATTGGATCCCGTGGACAAAGGACCCGTTGTGTAGTTTCCAATGGAGAAAGTAACTTGGTCTTAGTCGTGATCTTCCTCATCCACGCCCGGACAACCGTCTAAGGCGAAATCGGGGTATTTGCACTTGCACCAGAAGCAATAATGATGTTTATCCCGCAAATATACCAGCAGTCGTGTTAGTCGCTCTGCCGGGGGGAGAGAATTGAACTCTTCCAGCTCAGGATCAGCTTCGGGCTCATCATCTTGTTCGTCAAATAGAGTTCGATCATTGAGTTTCGCTTCTAGGACGTTGCGATGCTCGTCATCGTCGCTGCTGTCGCCGTCGTCGGCGGAATACACACAATCTTTGAAACGCGAAAGATTCCGATCCCGTTCGCGGCGCATTTGCTGTTCCTCTTCATCCGCTTGTCTCTGTAGCACGAGCCCGCGCCACAGCACATTACAGCTCGTCAATGGTTTCGTTCCGGAGTCAATTCCTTGGCCGGCCGTATTTCCACCCGCTTCCTCTTCCGTGTCTAGGGTTTCTGCCATCCTTTGAGCGTGGAAAATTTGGCCTTCGATCCTCCTCTCCTGGGCCTCTTGCGCCATTCGATCCCGGTAGTCCCACTCGTCGAACTTGGCCTTGTTTGGCACATTGCCCGCTTCGTCCCGAAGCTTTCGTTTCCTTTCCGCCTCCAATCCGATGCCACCACGGTCGTCCTTCCGGGAGAGTTTGATGGGCTCCGTCCGCGCCCCTTCGGATTTGCCTAGAGCGGCCCCTCGCTTGTAGCCCAGCTTGGCCATCATCCTGAAGCCCTTGTTGGAATCGTCGAGAGCGGTGGCCAAGGCCTCTTCCTGGGCGGCGGCCGCATCGGCTTCGCGCTCGGCCTTGGACTTGACACGGCCTTTGATTTCGCCCTAGAGAGGAAGGAGTGCATGAGCTGTCTGCGCGGATTCCAGCGCATACGCGTTGGCTGGAGCGAGGGCTGGCGCGTGCTTACCTCGCGGACCCGACGCGCGCGCCGCTGCATCGAGGTTTCCTTATGCGCAGGCGAGTCCGGCTCTGCAAAGGACATGGCCATGTAATCATCCTCATCGTCGGAAGCTTCGCCGGCCGAAGGCTCGCGCTGTCGGTGCGCCATGTTGCGTGTGGCAAGTGAGAAGGCTGAAGGCGCTCGCTTGTCGCGCCGAGTTGGCTTTGGCAGCAGCGCGGGGTGAAGCCCGAGGCCCCTCGGCCCGCCGCGGAGCCGCTAGCGGTCGGCCAGTCGGGCGCTTCGGTGCTCCGGTCGCCGAGCGCGCATGTAGCGGCGGGCGGTGGCTCGCGGAGCATTTCAAAGGACTTGGTAATGTGGTGTGTACGGAGTAGGTAGCGCGCAACTACGTTCAACGCGTCCATCAGTCTCATCTTGGTGTCCGCTCCTCCTTGATTTCATATCATTTCTTAGCACGGCGGCTTTGTAGCTGGTTTGCAATCGGCCCACTTCCCAAATTTCCCCTAGAGCCTTACATACGGAGCAAGAGTGGCTTACACATGGACGGCCGAAGTTAGCAGATGCATTGTGTCCAAACTTCCCACTTCCAGTCGAAAGAAACAGTGTCCCTGAGACGTCCCTAGCGTACTCCGTACCTGCAGCCGTGTGCGAGTTTAGGGAGGCTATCTAGCACTACCTTGGCAAGCACGCAGGTTAGCACCCGCTGCGTCAACCTGGGCCCCGGAGGCTCCCTGATTGGCTCTCTCATTTGTCAGCCATTTGTCAATGGCGCAAGCTGCTGAAAAATGACCAGGAGATCAAAGCGGGTGCCAGTGGCCGGCTAACCATGGCCTCCTGCGACGCTTAGTTGCCAAGGCAAAGGAGTCGTTGGGCTACTATTGCTCTAGCAGCGATCTCAATTCGATGACGCCCGCCGTGGCCCGATCCTTGCTCCCTGGCCGCCTGGAGAGCTACCCCGCCGATCGCGACTACATATAAAGGCCAGCCCCTCGAGCTTTGTGAAACTCTTCTTGAACTTCAGCCCAGCGCCGAACGCTCACTGTTCCCGGTCATTCAGTCTCAAGTCTCAAGCAATTTTCCAGCGAGTGGAAAAGCCAAAACTTCGCACAATGGCGCCCAAGATAGCCATCGTCTACGTACGTTGCCTGCCTCGCTCGGGCTGGACTAAGCGGCTCCTCTTTCTAGCTCCGCTGTTAACGGACTGAGCGCTAACAATTGGGTCGTGATGCTTTAGTACTCCATGTACGGCCACATCGGCAAGCTAGCGGAGGCCGAGAAGAAGGGCATTGAGTCTGCTGGCGGGAGTGTTAAGCTTTTCCAGTAAGTCATTGGCACGTCTAGGAGGACGCGAGGCTCCGTGCAGCAATGGCAGTCTAACGTTCTATGACCAGGGTCAAGGAGACGCTGCCCGCGGAAGTGCTCACCAAGATGCATGCCCCGCCCAAGCCCGACAACATCGAGATCCTGACCGACCCCTCTGTGCTCGAAGAGTACGACGCTTTCCTGTTCGGCATCCCCACCCGTTACGGCAACTTCCCTGCGCAGTGGAAGACGTTCTGGGACCGCACCGGCGGCCAGTGGCAAAAGGGCGGTTTCTGGGGGAAGTACGCCGGTTTGTTTGTCAGCACCGGCACCCAGGGTGGCGGTCAGGAATCGACTGCGATTGCGGCCATGAGCACGCTTGCCCACCACGGCTTCATCTACGTTCCGCTTGGCTACAAGACCACCTTTCCTCTTCTGGCTGATACGTCCGAGGTCCGCGGTGGTTCCCCATGGGGTGCGGGCACTTTCACTGTACGACGACCCCATCCTGACTCGCTTTCTGCAAAGGCGCGGAAAGTAGGCTATCGTAGCTGACGGAAACTGACCAATCCTCGCAGGCCGCTGATGGCTCACGCATGCCGAGTGATAAGGAACTCCAGTTGGCCGAGACTCAGGGCAAGTCGTTCTACGAGGCGGTCGCCAAAGTCAACTTCGCGTGACTAGATGGCGGCGTGTCGAAGGGAGCCAAGAACGGCGAAGCCAAGCAGAAGGGGAGCAAGTCGACACAGCAGAATAATCAACAAGCGCAGAATACGGGGCCCGAGGGGAAGGGGGAGCATGGCAAAGAAGGGCCTTGTGGCCTACCAGCCAAATGCAGCATTTTGTGATCGGTGTCCTTTGGTTTTTGGTTCATAGCCTCAATCTTGGATTAGCACCCTAAATGATAATTTACTTCTCATCATAATTGCGAGGATGCGATCCTTTTGGCCGTGTGGGGTCAAGAATGAGAGGCCTTTGTGAAATTTTGTTGAGATACTGCAGATGGTATGCAATCATAGCTCGGAGGTACTAACCGTTCCCGGACGTGGGAGGAATCTCGGTATCGGATAAATGATTCCCCCTAGCGTGATAGTCCTCGACTTGCTAAAGACCGACCTCGCGCGAGAGGGAGCAACTCCAGTATACCCCGGATCCATCATGATTTGCCAGCGCTGCCTTTTGGGGGCATCTAGGCGCTCGCAGCCCCGAATCTCCGTCCGCGCCTTTGCGTCAACGCCGCAATTGGCCTCGACCCTCATCAACCGCAATGTCGCCGAGACAGCAGCGCCGCGGACGGGCGACGCATCGTCCCGCCAGCCTCCTGTGGCAACGTCGACAGCGGCCGCGCAACCGTTCAGTACGCCGTTGACGCCGTCGCCCGCCGCGGAAGGCGTCTTGGCGAAGAAGCCGGTTAAGAAGTCGTCGACCATCGTCATGTCTAGCGTGGCGGCCGGGGTGCCGCTGCGGGGGTTGAACTTTGAGAAGGGCAAGTTGGATCCGCTTGCCATGGAGGATTCGGAGTATCCAGACTGGTTGTGGACGCTTTTGGATAAGAAGAAGAAGGCAAAAGGGGTGTTTGAGGGTGCTGAGGCGGACTTATACTGTAAGCCACTCTGGGAGTCCAGAATGTAACCGTACTTAGGAACATCCATCTGACTGTTATGGAACTGTAGCGAAGTCGAATAAGCAGCGCCGGGAAGCCGCGAAGAAGCTACGAAAGCAGCAATTAAAGAATCCGGAACTACTAGCGCCTAAAGTCCCAGTCTACGAACAGACAATAGACTTGCCCGCAGGCGACGGATCCGTTGAAGGTGCTATACTAGCTGGGGAAGTAAGAGACGGATTGACAAAGGGGATGCGCGTGAAACGAAGGGGCGACATCAAGGAGAAGAACTACTTGAAAGCTATGGGTTAAGCTCACAGAGGAGCTAGAGTTAGCTAAGACTTGACTTCCATTCTCTTGGAAGTTTGGTCTTGCATGCGTACTGTGCTCTATGCGGATAGACCGCGATGCGGACGACTATACTTAGGGCTATGGCCATTGTACATATCAAGCTAAGCCGGATACATGCTTGTACCAATCTAGCACCTTGTACGTCGCTATATAATTACATTTTTGCTGTCAAGGAGAAGTTGTTAGAGACCCATTTACTAATTTGGTCTAAGCTTGGGTTGACGTGTGTAGCCATCTTTGAGTGTAGACAACATGCCGGACGCGAGTCATCCGAGGAAGCAATTCTTTTACCATCTGCACAAGCGCCTTTCCCGGGGCTTCCATCGCACCATTGAACGCTTCCCACCTCTCCCGCCCTAATTGATTGAATCGGTCAAAACAATTGGCGAGTAGGTTTCCATCCCCACGATTCCAGAATGCGCTCGACATTGGTTAACTTGTGCCATTCGCTATCCGGGAAGCCACATACGCGGATCACCAAGATAGCTCGACCTTCCGGGACTACTCGCACATATTGGCGGAGTAGAGACTCCATCCACGTCATCCTCTTCTTCCAGATTCGCAGCTGACGTACACTGTGTCCCTCTTGGGGCGTAGCTCGCCAATCTTCTCCCATCTGGCAGAGGTTTAGACCAGACATGACAAAGGTCAGTCTTGTGAGTTTGCATAGTCGTGCTATTGTCTGAAGACTAGTATGCAGCGGGCCGAAGTCTCGGTCTCGCTTCGGTGTGGGCACAGGCATCAGTCCGTTGTGTATTAATGCCTCCGCAATCTCCCCCCGAATAATCGCCTGTTTGCTGTTGAAGCTCAAGATCTCTGGGAAAGCGATGTTGACGCTCAGCTTCCGGATCATTCTACAGTTGTCGGGCCCGATAGTGAAGAGGAAGCTCTCCAAGAGCGCGGGGCCCACATTGTCGGCAAAGCTAAATGTAGTCTTTGTGTAAAACGTGCCCCGCGCTTCCTCCGACACTCGCTTGGATACGAGGAAGAGCGCAACAGGTCCCTGGAAGTCACGTCTAGAATTGCCTTCGTAAACGATTTCTACACGAGACGCTGGGCTATCGTTGCAGTCCAGGCCTAAGGCGAACTCGTAGATCCGGTCCCTCAGCTCCCGAGGGAGACGGAAGAGCGGAGACCTGTAATACTAGAGGTCGAAAGTTAGCTTGGCGGTGTACACGAAAGAACGCCGGCGGCGTAAACTCACAAGGCCGAGCTCTCCACGGAGCGCGTATGATTTCCAAATGGCAAATTTGCCATTTGACGAAGGCACGACGTTGGAGGGCTCCATGGCTGCGCAGGAGCCAGAGTTGTCGGCATGGATCCCGCAAAGTGTGTGGATGATGAAAGAGCGTTTCTTATGAAAGTTCTTGGTTGAGGTCGTATTTTGGAAAGAAAACTTCGTACCTGTAGTAAGGACAAGGCGGTTTTGGCTTCTGCGAGAGTCCAAAGTGAAGGACAGCTGGTGTCAGCGGATGATGCGCGTGAGCCCGGCTCTGCAGGTTTGGGCATAGCCTTTCTTAGACTCTGCGGCAGATAATGCCCGTCAATGGTATGGGTGACCCCAGCCCTGTGGGTATGAGTATAACCTTGGATGCGCCGACGGTATCGGAAGTTATTATAGGTGATAGGGCAGACAGAAGCGCCTCACGTGTTCTGCTTGGTTCTGCTTGGTGACATCCTCCGCTAGGGATGACACACTTTTGAAATGTAAATAAAGTAAATTCAATAAACAATACAGCCGAAGAGGGAAATGCTTGTGGCGGCTAATATATAGATTCAACAAGAGTATAGCTGTAGACTCCAATACTATTACGAATTTTGTCTCTTAATCTTCTTTTTCCAAATATAAAAGCGGAGACTATGTACATTAGCCTTATTGATATTCTAGGAGCGCAATATTGATACAAAAGATCACCTGTCTAAACCGGCTAACTATACAGGTTCATACGTGTTTTAGCTGTAGCAGCTAACGGTACCTTAACAGACCAAGATGAACGGCCAAAGCGCAAATTTTGTGAGCAGAATTGGCACATGAAATCCAGTGTAAACGCCCAGAGCCCTTGACCAACGCTATTTCTCGATACCGACACAGAACCTTTAACTCTTTCCACTTGCATGCTCATGAATTGGCGTCGATGTCGTCCCAGACTTTTTTGATCTTCTCTCGTCGAACCTTAGCCTGTTCACGATTTTGACGAGTTCGCTCGATCCGCTCGGCTCTCAGGCACATGTTGACTTCATGCTTTGCGTGGCTGCAACCGCCAAATGCGCGATACAGGAATCCGCGCGCGTGGCATTCTTCGAGGGCCATGATGACATCCTCACAATCTAAGCGCCAGGTTAGCGATTGCTATGGCTGAGTTCATAGTCCTACATGCGGGAAAGTAGCATTCAATCTGACAGACTTTTTGTTGCTTTGGTATGAAGATGGGGATGCATGATGAGCGTCCGAAGGAACTAAGCCTGATTTGAAAGAAGCAGGGAGCAGGAAACACTATGATTCCTTGAAGCGCCCCTCTCCGGTTTGGTAAAATGGTGTATATGAAGTCTGAGATGGCAGAGATGAGCTTGCTACCAAAGTATTCAGTCACAATAAGTGTAGTGACCTGACGTCTGTCGGCCATTCTCGGACCGAGCAAGCCGCTCAGCACGTGACTTTCCCGATGCGAATCTATCTATTAATTACATATTGATCCCCATCGCAAAATAAATAAATAAATAAATAAATAGGTGATAAAACGCTACGACGCCCAAGAGGCTCCATGTTGGACTTTCACCTGTACGGCACAGGGTATAAAGAATCGCGATGTCAGAGGGTCCGGAAGCCGCATCTCGCATGCTCACTGTGAAGAGGGCGGCGCAGTCTAAGGGACGGAACTGGCATTAACGGACAACTACTCAGCCGTCTAGTCTCTCTGCCCCGCGAGGCATAGTGCGGCCCTTGCGTACAACTCTACGGATTTCTCAACAACTTTATCCTGTCTGTTCTGGGGGCTATGTTGTTAACATGCTTTCTTCTTCCCTACCACCTATTCTAAGCTAAGAATTCCTTCTGGAAATTGGAAACTACTTTTCCTGGCATGTTTATTGGTGAACTACTGCCGCCTCCTTAGCTCTTCGAAGCTGGGCTCTCTCTAGAATCCAGGCCTCCTACCCTTCACGATAATATGACGGCCAAATCAGGCATCTTGTACGAGCGCATGACTCTCGGTGGCTTAGAACATCGAACAAACCCCAAGAAAAGAGTGGCTCTTTCGGGGGGGAAGGGGGGGAGCGACTCTAACTACTTGTGGCTAAAAGCTAGAACCTATAGCTAAGCCGACCATCAAGGACGGAAGTGTGTTGCAGCTATATGAATCAACCCCGAACCAATATAGTAACGTAAGCGAGCCTAGGTATTCTAATCACAGTGTAATACATTTCATTACTGAACTGGTGATCTTAGTCATCCGTGCCTTGTGCCGAGCAAGAGAGAGTCCGCTTGCACTTAACCTTGAGAACCAGCAAATCGACAGCTCGAGGGCGCCCAAAAAGCTAGCCATGTCACAACAGCAGATATCGGCTCGGAGACAGCAAGGTTTGCGAGACTCAAAACTTTCGGTCTATACTATTTGCGGCAGAACGGCTGATGCAACCCCGTGTTGCAGAGCTGCAGACACAGTACACGAATTTCAAGAACAATCTCCAACAGATCGCGCAAAAAATTGGCGACGTTGAGCAAGAAGCCGAAGAACACAAGTATGTTTTGCCTAAAGATTTTTTTTTTATTGCACACAGGAGCATACAATCTCGGGGGCTTTAGATATCTATTCTGCTACTGTCCCGCTCCTCCGCTCTCAATAATTTTGTTGTCTTCGAATGCTACGGTGCCATGACCAAGTTTCCTCACCGGCGTAGGATTGCATCATACTTTGGCCCCGCTCACTTCCTATATGTAGACTTGTACTGGAGACTTTAGAGCCGCTCCCTGGAGACCGCAAATGCTTCCGAATGATCAACGGCGTCCTAGTGGAGAGGACGGTGAAGGATGTCGTTCCTGCCCTAAAAACAAATTCCGAAGGGCTGAAGAAGGTCCTTGATGACTTGTTGAAGCAGTACAAGCTGAAGCAAGATGAGATGGACAAGTGGAAGGTAAGCTACGATAGCCAGCTCAACAGGGCGATCGGTCGATATTACTCGACTACTTGGGTTGCACAACACTAACACTCGCGAAACTGCAGAAAAAGAACAATGTCCAGGTGGTGCAGCAGTAGCTCAAGGGAAAATTCGGGTTGGCCCTTTGCATGCTGATGCACCGCTTACGGTGGCTTTCCAAGGGTATCGGTATGGGCGAAGCGGTGCGGGGATTTCCTATGCTCCCATGTGTGCGTCGCGTAGGAGCTGAGGGATTGTTGGTGTGCACTGGCGATAACAGAGGAAGAAGCAATTCCCGGCGTTCAGCTTTGGCAAGCTAAAACCCGGGGTTAGGCAGGTAGTCAGCTGTCAGTAGACGCCTGGTGAAAGTCTTGTAGAACATGTGTTGTTCATGTTATCAAGGGATGAGGTGGCATGCGTTGCGTTGATGATTTGAAAAGTTGCTCTAGATCTCTGGCATGGCGGCCGCGGGACTAGAATAATCCGCGAAGTAGACTGCTAGTACGGATGTCCTGTACACCATGCCCGGGCAAGCGAACAAGCGGCGGGCTCCATGTCGATCTCGGCGCGCTGGCAGATCCTCCAGTTTACCAACCCGGTGGTTCGTGGTAGGGCCGGAAGTGTGGTGGGGCTTGGCGCGTTGAAACTGCTGCAACGATGCGTTGGCGCGACGTTGGCTCAATCCTATCAAGGCGTGCAGCCGGCACAAGGCGTAGTCTGCCCACCGCTGTGGACGGCAGTCTCATAGGGTACCACCGGGCTCCATCTGTGGGCGCGACGCCAGGTACGATGGGCGGGCTCTGCGTGTGAGTGGCTCTGGGAGACATAGCTAAACTGCGCTCAGTGCCTTGGGTGGGCAGGGCTGCAAGGCGGCAGCCCGACTCGATGCGCGGCGCAGGTGCCTGAGGTCGTTCTCCGATTCCGTGTGCGGCTCGGGTGGAGAAGGGGCCGCTCTCAGCAGCGCAGTCGGATATCAGCAGCAGACATGGCCGTAGCCGTCGTGCAGGCCAGCTGGTTCGCCGGGCAGGGGGGTGATTGACAGCGCAGCAGGAGCCGGAGCAGCTAGCCCGATGCCAGCGCAACGAGGTAACCTCGCTGAGCACACCACGCCGACGCCTTAGCCTTGGCCGCGGAGAGAACGTCAGGGTGCATTCGACGCAGGGAGCATGCGGGCCGATGACAGGGCGGGCATGGAAGGAGGACGAGGGGTGCGCGGGCCAAACCGCAGGGAGGCCGGGCTTGCCCATCCAACAGCTCCCAGCGACCCGCGAAAGGAGGCAGCTCGGGAGAGACGCCGTCGTCGAACGTTTGCGCGGGCGGGAATGTGCTGCGAGCGGGGAGAGACGCACCGGGCTGGGCGGGCGCGGCCGCATCGCCCGGCGACGGCGCGCGGGGGAAGGCCCCGTGATTGGGCCGGCCGCAGAAGGCGCGCCGTGGCCGGGCGGCGGGACGGGCAGCTGTTGACATTGCGCCGCGCCGCCATTGCCTGACCTCTCCTCCCTCCATCCCTCTCTCTCGCGCGCCGCCGTCCATCGCCAGCGCCGCTGCCGCTGCCATCTGTCCGCGCGTTCGCCGCTCCCCGCCCCGCTTGCCGGCCCGCTGCCGCTGGTCGCACTGCCACCGTCTGGCAAAGCCCGCCCGCGTCCCCGATTGCTCCACCCCGGCCCGGCCTGCACCACCGTTGTCCCACCTTGGCTGTGCCATCATCGCGCGCCTTGGGCCCGTCCGCCGGCTTCCTACCCGCTCCCACTACGTGTCTCGCGTCGCCGTTCGCTCGCCGCCGCTCCCAATCGCTCCCGCGACGAACCAGGCGGTTGCTGCAGCCCGCGCGCTCCCCCCACACCCGGCCGCCCTCCCCCCAAGCCCTCCAACCCCGAGCCGCCCGCCAGTCGCGCGCATCCAGCCCGCCGGCTGCAAGCAAGCCGTCCGCCCGCTAGCCGGCGCGCGTCATCGTCCGTCGCGCCCCGCCGACTCGCCCGCCCGCTCCGGCACGGCCGTCGCCCAGCCCGCTGCGTGGCCGCTGCGCGCCGCCGCCGCCGCCGCCGCCCGCCCGCCTGCGCGCCTGCAGGTCAGCCCGTCCGGCGGTCGTTAGTGCCGGCAAGGCGACACCTCAGTCGCACAAACCCGGCCAGGGCGCGCGCAACGCTCCGCAAGGCCGCATACACGGCCGGATCCACCTGGCTCCTCTGACGTGTCGACGGCGAATAGCTGTCACCGTCCAGCTCACAACCCGCCGCTCCTCGGCCAAGCTGGCTGCAGCCGTCCGGATACAACATGTCGGCTACCCCCCCGAAGAAGACGGACGTGGAACCTGCAGACCCGTCGCCTGACGACTCGGAGCAGATGGACAGAGAACCTCAGGATACACAGGCGCAGGGTCTTCCCGAATTCGAAGTCAAGGAGCAGGACCGATGGCTCCCAATCGCAAATGGTTGGTCTCCTACCCGCCCTTCCACGCATTTGATTTGCCCCCCGGTGCTCCTCCCCCTTCGCGTCTCGACGAATGTCGTGACTGGCATCGCCAACCCCCTCGATCTCGCGCTCTAGACGCGCGGTTCTCTCGTTTGTCCCGTCAAATTAGCTTCGCCCCTCAGCCTCTGGGCCCTGGCAGCGGCCCGCCGCATGCTCCCGTTCGCCGCCATGCCGGCAACGACGTCCTCTTCATCCTCATCATCAACTTCGCCATCGCCGCGCCTCTCAGCCTACGCGTCGCACGCTTCAGTTGTAGATGCTAACATTCGTAACTTTGCGCCAGTTGCACGTATCATGAAGAACGCTCTGCCGGAGAACGCCAAAATCGCCAAAGAAGCCAAAGAATGCATGCAAGAATGCGTGAGCGAGTTCATCTCGTTCATCACCAGCGAAGGTGCGAGCTTTTTCTTCTCCATGTCAACTGCTTTGTCGGCTTTTTACGTGCCTAACTTTGCGGAATAGCTTCCGAAAAATGCGCCCAGGAGAAGCGCAAAACTGTCAATGGCGAGGACATTCTCTTTGCTATGACCTCTTTGGGCTTCGAGAATTATGCGGAGGCGCTCAAGATCTATCTTTCCCGGTATCGCGAAGTAAGCTGCTCACTCCTACCTCCCGCGTTTGTGGTTTTGATTCTCTTCCTTTCTTCTGGAGTTATGCTCCGTATCTTGAAAACCCTTTTAAGACATTTATCTGAACTCTTCGTATTGATTGGTGCCTCGAGACCCTCGTCGCAAATCAGAACAAATCCGGCTCCGGGTTCAATCCAGCAGGTGGTGCCTCCGGCGCCTCTGGCAATGCAGGCCCAAATGCCGCCGCCGGCGGTTTCAACCAGTCGGAGGCCTCCAACCACAACATTCTGAGCGGCGAGTTGGACCCTTCGGAACACGAAAGCACCGCCTTCGGTTATACTGTTGGCCACAACGGCAACAGCTCTGCCGATTTTTAACCGCGTCCCCGGCGCCGAGAAGGAGTAGTCTAGCTTTCGACCAAAGAGAGCCGAGCAGCGAGAAGGCATTACAGCATCTTAGCCGTAGGTGGAGGCAGAAACCTGCTCGGTGGCCCTGGAAAAGGCTGTACGAAATGGGGCCTAAATTGTGTTACGATACGGAGAATCTCGGAAAGTGGCGAAGGATGGCAATTCACTATCACCCTAGTACTGTTGAACTTGTATTGTCACTTCACGTCTAAAGGATGCACTTCCAACCAGTTCTATGTCTTTTTCCCGAGTGCGCCGCCGCCACGGCGGCGGCAGCGGCGTCAATTCGGACTCCGTAGCTCTGCTATTCCTCACCTGTACTACATATGACCCTTGCGGCGCCACCACTTCATCGAGGAGTGCTAGTGTTCACTAAGGGGGGAATACTCAACGGTATTGTAGGGGCTAGATCATTGCTCGCGCAAAATTAAGAAACCCTACATCCCCACATTGCGCGGCAATTGTGGGCAACAAATGACACTAGTAGGGAAGGAAGAGTATTACGGGTGGCATTAGCATCAATAAAATCCAATCACAGGGCAGTTCGCCCGGTGTCGATAAACGCGTGGAGAACTCAAGGCCTTTGGAATTAGCTAGTCTTAATCTGACCAATGATACCTATTCTACCGCGATGTTGGGTATCGGTGAGTCCGTTTCTGCAGCCCTCATCCAACCAACTACTCTGAGCCACCTCCCGTCTAAGTTCCAGTTAGCCCGCACCGATTCGTCGCCTTATCTCGGAAGTGCTGCTGATATTGCTCGCGTGCGCTAGCAGATACTTGCAGCACGTGAGCGTGTATTTGCACGCCTTCGTCCACAGTTCGTCCTGGCCGAAGCTCGGCAACTTGATGCTGACTCCGTTGATCTTGTCCTTTTGGATGGTGTACGGCATGTTAACGCCCAAAACCGCGCCGCCGGACCCGTGGGGCGTCGTTTGCTCGACAAAATGGCCCAGTTGCCGCAAGCACTCTAGAAAGGCAACCATGCCCTGGTCGAAGCGGCGGTGGAGGAAGCCGAACCCGAGAGGAAGATCGCTGTTGCAGTAGAGATCGAGGACGGTGACTTTCGGTTTGGTGGGCTGAGCCGGGTCGCTTGTGGATTGAGGCTGCGGGTAGTCTAGCTTCTCGATCGCGGACGTTGAGCCCATGGGACTAAGGCGATAATTTTGGAATGTGAAATTAAGCTTCTCGGCGACAGTGGCAAGCAAGAGACAGGTCTGGCCCCACGCGGCATTGATTTCCGACCATTCGACGGGAGAGTTGGAAAGACGACCTAGTCTGAGGCCGTTGATCGTACCAAAGATCCCATCGTGGCCGATACAGAAAGTATCGTTGTAAACGTTGGTACGCTGGAGTCGCTGTAGCTGTTTGGAGTCGTTATCAAATTTGGTGTTAATCCGGTCTCTTTCATTTTGGAAGTCTGTGAGCGCAGCCGTGAAAGAGTTGCGTTGCTTCCAAAACTCCTCCTCCTCAGCGTCCAGCCCCCTAGCTTCTGCGTCTAAGCTCGCAATTTCCTCGTCGATAGATTCCTTCTCCTTCTCGAGACGCTCTAGTTCCGTAAAAGCAGCCTCTTCGCGTTTTAAAACTACATCGAGCTGCTCCCGAGCTTGTTGCTTCTCCTCCTCCGTAGGAATATCCTGGTTAGCCTGCCTCAGATATTCGGCGTAAGCATCGCGCTCGCGAGAAGCACTCGCTAGCCGTTTCTGAAGCCCATCGATAAGGAGCTCGCCACACTCGACGCATATGGGATGGTCTATGTCTGACCTTGCCGAAAGAATCTCGAACAAGCGGTTCGCTGTCTCCATCTTGTCGGAGAGTAGACTCCCCCTGTCCGACTGTCCGCTCTTGCTTGATTGCCGGGCGCCATCCGTCAAGCTTCTGGCCCGGTCAAACCCTTTGCTACCAGAAGGGCCTTGGACAACGTGCGAGTCAGAGAGCATCACAAAGGACATGTGCGGGTTGTCCTTGAGGGTAGAGCGCGCCCCAGCGCCGGCGCCCTGGCCGTAACGGCTGGATGGCACGATCCGTTTGAAGGTTGGAGCCTTGGCATCACGTGAAGCTTGGTTGTACGTCTCTTCGCGGATTTGGGGGAATGTAGGTCTGGACTGGCTCGTCTGAGGTGGAAGTTGCCCTTGAGACGGTCGAGCTGATTCTGTCGCGGCTTGCTGGTTAGCATGAGGCAACTGGAGCATGTGCCTTGGGCGGTAAGTTGCGGCATACCCGTGAGAAGTTTGAAGGCTGCAGGATTGAGCTCGTCCAGCGACACATCATTTGTGATAGGTGTTCTGCACTTTTGGCAATGCATGGCCCGGAAATAAGCTGGAGGAAGGTATGTCGCAAACAGGAGCGGAGAGTTTGTCTAGGTGAACGAGTGAAGAAGTGTGCTAGATCCGAATGGTCAAAAGTGCTTTCTGAGGTGAACGCTTGGAGGTGTTTATGAACCCCAGAATACTAGATACTACATGTATGTGTAGATGCTTCGACATGGATGTATCATCCTGAAGAGATGGTAGAACCTACTAAGCTTGGAGGGTGGCTACCACGTGTGTTCACGTGAAAAGCCCATTTCGAGGACCTTCCACCCGGTCCTACCTGAATGCTTGGTAATGATACCATGCCTGCCGCATTTCAAATTTACAGATATTGAGACGAATACAAGCTATAGACGTTATTCACGAGCTCCTATTGTCACGTGACCATACGAGCCTAAGTGGGGTTTGGGGTTTTTTTTATGACCCCTGCTAGCATAACCCGGGGGGGGGGGGGTTTGCGCGGGTAAATGCGCCGCCACCTATGTACAATCACTTTACGCGACGCGACACAGACCTAACCCAACTTACCTAAGCCTGCTCCCGCCCTTGCCCAACCGACCTATGCACGCGCCCACGGCTCCGCCTCGCGTCTTTTCACGTCCCATCGCGTCCAACAACCCGCGCCCATGGACCGGCCGTACAAACGTCCTCGCCTTCAGTCGCCGAGCGCGCCAGACCAGGACGTCGCGCGCGACCCTCCTTTCAGATTCGCCAGTCACATAAGCCAGCAACGGCTAAAGCGAAGCTGGGAAGCCGTCATTGACAAGTACGCCCAAGACTTCGAAGGCGTGGGCGACGAGATCGACCTAGAAACCGGCGAAATTGTGGTCAACAATGGCCATCTCAGCCGCATGCAGCACGAAGGTGATGCCGTTGGAGAGGCCGAAGACGGCGACTGGGAATACGACGAGGAGGCGGACAATGAGGAGTGGGATGAGGAAGAGGACAATGCAGACCACGAAGACGAAGTAAGTTGCTCACATTTTTGTACAGCGCCTGGCTTTCATTCATTTGCTGAATAACTGTTTTAGCATCATGGAGAGGGCGCATGGTATCACAGCTACGACGCTCCAGATGGCATGGTCCCGGAAACCGAGGAGGGCGTCGGCGAAAGGGGACTGACTGCGGCAAGACCTAACCAGTCGCGGCAAGATCGTCGGAGCGGATTAAGTGTTCACCTTCCAGATTCCTCTCGCAGGCCCGATAGCGATGCGGCCCTGCAGGCTCTCACGCAGGGAATTGCCGCCCAAATTGCTCAATTTTTGTCTTCGTATGACCGAACACCATCCAGACAGGTAGACCCCGTTTGGGCGTCACCTCCCGGAAGTCGAGGTCTTCCGCGGTCTGATCAAGCAAGAATGTCTTCGCGTCATCGACAATCTCCCAATAGGACGCCTGCTCTATCTCATAGGGCAACAATCGAACCACATTCTGCACCCTCACCAAATCGAACATCCATTTGGGCACCCTCTAAGAAAGGCAGGCCGTCAGCGATGTTAGCAATGTCGAGGAGAATACCCGCGTACGCAGGTCGGGCCGACGCGTCTTCGGGCTTTGCTCGACAAAATATTGGCCACGTTAAACCACTACGCGAGAACAGTGGTCAAGCTGATGGCCTTACACCTGCTCAAGGTGCAGGACCACTTTCCAATCACCACCTTTCTTCTCGGATGCCGTTTACGGATAGCGACAGTTCTGAACGATTTCAATCTCAAAGGGGGCATACTGGATATTCTCGTAGTGCACCTGATACGGATGATTTAGCCGGCCGGGGTAATCCGCCTTTCACCGTCTCGTGCTTTCGCTTACGAAAAAGTTATATGGACGGAACTGAAATAGGTGGCCGGGTTAGATCTGGCCAAAACGATATGAACACATCGATCGATGCATCTGAGAATACAGTATCAGTCCACAGTTCTGGACCCCCGACAAACCAGGGAGATATCGCCGAACTCCAAGGAACAGGCGACTATGATCCGAATACCTTCACAAATGCGTCTTCGGTCCGCGTAACAAACACAGACCTTGCAGGAGGACAATCTTTCAATTCCAGTGGCAACCCAAGCCGGGTAATGACGACTGGTGAATCGACTACTCATGGTCTCTCCGGCCCCAATAATGGGGTTATAACCGTTAATCCGAGAGTTCGCATCTTCACTGACGATCACCCCTGTCGAAGGCAAACGCCGTTCACGTTTGAGGACGATGAGCTTTTGGTCAGGCTCAGACTTGACCAAGGACTACCCTGGGATAGCATAGTGAGACATTGGCCTCGGTTTACAAAAAAACAGATCAACCGTCGCTATTATCATGTCATGAAACAAAGATATACAAAGGCTCAGTTTTCGGACGAGGACAGCGCATTGCTAATGCTTCTGAAAGAAGACGGAAAGAAATCTTGGGCTGAAGTTGGAGAATTTTTTCCTGGTCTTGACTTGCGCGAGATCAAGTACCATTACGAAGGACTCAATTTGCACGGGTTCAAGCCGAAAACAAAGATTTCATGGCAGAAATTACAGAACCTAATATCGCAAAATCCAAACCAAAATACTGGGGTGCCGAATGCGCCAAATTCGCGCCCTATCACAGCTGGGTCTCCGATCGTGCCTGATGACCAGTCTGAGAGGGGAAACCAAGAGAGGATGGAGCTGGATGGACCCGCCGAGACTGTCGGAACTCAGCAGAGCCATGAACTTCTACCAACACAGGGCCAAACTCGAACAGACGGAAAGAGCGATTCGCTAGCGGGGAACCAGGTGCTGTTGCGTGGCGTTGTGGATGACAATGGGTCTACACATTCTGCCGACGCATCTACTCGCAGAAAGCTTCCGAGCTTGACTGTGTTATTGCCAGGCGCGGATTTAGCCGTCAACCCACCTGCAGATGAATCACGATCACCAATTCAGGGCGTCCTACCTCAGACGCATACCTCGCCGAATCCACATGCTGATGTTGGCAATATCTCGACCATTCCCCAGAGTGAGCGGCACTCTGTATCTCCGACTCAGGTTGTCAAGTCACGGACGAATACCTCTCGATCTGCACCCCTCGTGATCAACAGTAGTCCGTCAATTCCGCCTGAGGATCGGGTATCACAGCCTAGTGAATTGGACGAAGATAGTAGCCCAGTCATGCCGTTGAGGAGGCGGCGACGACAGCGCGCTGGGCTAATTGCTGCTGTTGTCGAGGAGCCGCGTTCCAGGATCACTTCATCCGAAGGGCGGTCGCCACAGAGTGCTGGATCAAATACCTATGATAGAGACAAGTCACCTCATCCGGTTACCTCAACAGCGCAGTGTTCACGACTGCTTACTGAATTGGGTCCTAACGATGGAAACCTTTCGGCTTCAAGGTTCTGCATGTCGTCTAACAGCGAATATCCGTCGGACATCCAACGTCTCATGGAAGCGGATGTGTATGTCCCAGTGGATGAGCGGATGGATTTCCCCCCGACTTTCAAAGACGCAGATTCCCACAGTGACTATAACACAGCGACTTCACGTGCATCACAGCGAAATCAGTCTGGTGAAGCCGCCGAAGTTCCCTCTGGGAAAGCGACGACTGAACACACAGGATCCTCGAAAGTTGAGAGGCCCATTTTTGACGGTGTGATCAAAAATACGAATGATAATATGGATGACACAGGCCGAAGTACTACTGCAGCCATAGTCGAACCCCATGAGAGGTCCTCGCCATCTCCGAGTACTCATGGAAAGGCAGCGACAGACCTGTACAGCCTCGAGGAACTAGCATTCAATCAATCTACTAGCAATGCCCAAGGAGAACCGGTCGCAGCGGCCCAAAAGAGAGGACGTGGTCGTCCTAGGAAGCATTGGCCGTCTAAGCACCAGACCGTTCCCGGTAGAGGCCCCGGCCGTCCGCGCAAGGACCAGACTGCTCCTGCAAATGCGACACAAACACCACAGCAGAAAACATCCAGCGGCCTTAAAACCACTCCGTTAGCGAGCACTGTCCAGCGCAGCACGGAAGAGCGTGTGAAGCAGCCGCCGATCCTCAAACGGACGCTGGAGAACCGAACACCGGCAGGCGCAAAGCCTGGAGGCAAAGGCGAGAGCGCGTCGACGACGAAGAGGGGTGTGCTGTTCGTAGATATTGCGGCGCCGGATCGCAATAACGATACGTCTGAGGATGAGCTAGCATTGTGATGAGCTGGGTTGGAGGAGGTGGTTGGAATCCAGTGGTTTGGGCCTGGGATTTTGCTAGCTCATGAGGCACGATACATGTTTGTTTCTTGGGTACGTCAAACATACAAGATTGCTGAAGCTTTGAGGCAAACACCATACCGTAATATCCCATCCTAGAAATGCGGGTTTCAAAAAGAGCAAATAAGGTAAACTATCAACATGTGCATCACTATATGTGCGTATATCTTAACGATTTTGGAGAATTGATCGGCAGGAGTGACCTAATGATGCTATGAACTGTAGCATAAAGACGACGCTTATCTACAACAGTACATCTTTCGGAAGGCCTCCTGTTCTCTCTGCCCAAGCGCCAACCAGGCCTTCTTCGACTGCGTTTCTGTCGTACGCCGCGACAGACAAAAACGGGCTGGTAGTCATCGGCGGCGCCCGGTCGTTGAAGCCGGACGCGGAGCTTGATTCACCTCGCCTGGGGTCACAACTGCTAGTCATGTAAAGCTGCCCCCGCCTGCGTAGGCTAGTGAAGTCATTTGTCTGCGAGGGTTAAGAGTCAAACGTCGACTGAAGGGAGCAGTCGGCAGTAAGCAGGCACCAGTACATAAACAGGGACTAGAATAGTGCCTGTGTTCAATCTTTTGGTGCCTAGTCAGGCATGCGAGCATTGCACGCTGGGGCACTCGCGCTGTTGTTGATGGTTGGACCCTTGGCGGGAGTCCGCGAGGAAGGCTACATACGTAGTACTACTACGCACGTAGGTTGTGAAGTGGGATCGTTGGCCGGCGTCTATTTCCGTCGGCGCACGCGGCGAGGCTGGACCCCCCGGCTCGCCCTGCGCCGGCTGCGCCCAACCAGCGCGCGGCCGGGAGTGGCTGAGGCAACTCCATCCTGCGCCCGCCGCGGCAGCCTTGCCTGGCCCCCATCCATTAGCACTCCCGCATACTTTCTCCAAAGTCGCCAGCTGTCAACACCAAAAATAAAAGACTACTTTCTTCTCCTCCGCCGTCGTCCGCCACCGTCCATGCCGCCACCATGAGTGCACTCCGGCGCCTTCTGCTGCCCCTGCTGCTGCTGGTCGCCGCGGCCCTCGCCCGCCCGGATCCAAAGGTCACCGAGGCTACCTTCGCCGTCCAGCCCTGGAAGCTCCTTTATTTCGACGACAGCGAGGTCGTGCTTTTCACCGATCGCGACCATGGCATCCTGCACCGCTCCACTGCCGCCGGCAATGCTTGGGAGGTCGTCACGGACATCCCGGAGGGCGAGGTCTGGGAGGTCTTCATGCACCCGTACGACCGCGAGACGGCCATCGTCGTCGGCAAGGCTATGGACAACTGGATAACCCACGACCAGGGCGCCACCTGGAGGAAGTTTACCACTCCAGAGACGGGCAGCGTCTCTGAGCCGCTCATCTTCCACGCTGGCGACCCCAAGCGCATCATTTTCAACGCCTATGAGCTGTGCGGCTTCTTTACGTGCATGGGCAATGTGAGCTCGCCCAGTGTGTCCCTTCGTTGCCTTGATTCAAACTATGGCGAGCGCATCCAAGTCGCGCAAAAGGCTGACTATTACGCTTCTGTTTAACGCAGTCCTACTACACCCTGGATGCCTTCGAGACTCCCGTTGAAGTGCTTCAGAAGAATCGGAGGGCGTGCCTATGGGCCAAGAACGATCCCCTTTTCTCGACCGGCTCTGATGAGAAGGACAAGAATCGCGTGCTCTGCATTGTCGAGGGAAGATACTCGTCTGACCAAAAGGACTACCGCATGTTGATTTCGGACGAGTAGGTTGCTTTGCTTCTCGTAGTAGTGTGGCCGATGTACTGACAGGTTTGCGCTCCAGCTACTTCCGCGCCAACGAATTTGAGCCCAAGATTCGCGATGGCCGCCCGGTCTCTGGCATGATTAACATGGCTAACGTGAAGAGATACATCGTCGCTGCGGCGAGGGCGCAGGGCACTGAGGAGCTGGCCCTCTACGTTACCGACGACACTATAACCTGGCATAAAGCGGAGTTTGGCAACTATCGCATCGAGGAGGACGCTTACACTGTCCTCGAATCGACCAATTACAGTGTGCAGATCGATGTCAAGACGGGCAAGTGGGTTGATATGGGTGTGCTTTACACTAGCAACTCGAACGGCACCTATTTTACGAAGAACATCGAGCATACGAACCGCAATGCCCTGAACTTCGTCGACTTCGAGAAGATCCAGAACATACAAGGCATCGTGCTCGTCAACACCGTCCAGAATTGGGAAGAACTAGAAGGGACTTGGAGTTATGCCGCCAAAAAGGTTCAGAGCCAAATCAGCTTTGACGATGGTCGGACATTTCAGCGGCTGAAGGTCGGAGACCAAGATCTGCATCTCCATTCGATAACGGATCAGACCAATAGTGGGCGCGTGTTCTCTAGTCCTGCGCCCGGTATCGTCATGGGAGTCGGCAACACTGGTGAACACCTAAAAAGCTACACCGAAGGTGATCTTTTCGTGTCGGATGATGCTGGCGTGACCTGGAAGAAAGCACTCGAGGAAGCTCACAAATATGAGTTCGGAGATAAAGGCTCCATCCTTGTGGCCATATACGATGAGGGCGAGACGGACAAGATCCAGTATTCTATCGACCATGGAAAGAACTGGACTCCCGCTCCTTTGCCGGCCAGAGTGAGGGCCCAAGAATTGACGACGATTCCAGATTCTACTAGTCTCAAATTCATCCTTGTTGCGACTAAGGGCGGCGGCTCGAACCTCGAGAATGCGGTTTATTCTATTGATTTCTCCGCTCTTGAGGAGCGTAAATGCGGAGATGGAGATTTCGAGACGTGGCACGCTAGGGTCGACGGCGACGGCAGCCCGTCATGCATCATGGGGCATACGCAGTCTTTCAAGAGGAGGAAAGCGGATGCGGATTGCTTCATCAAAGACAAATTCCATGACCCCGAACCGATTTTTGAGGACTGCGACTGCACCGACGCCGACTACGAGTGCGACTTCAATTTTGTTCGCAACGACGAAGGTAATTGCGTGCTCGAAGGCAGTCTGCAGGCGCCGGAGGGGGCCTGCACCAACCCCGACGACACGTTCATGGGCAGCTCTGGATGGCGCAAGATTCCTGGCAACACTTGCATTGTTAGGGGAGACGCCAAAGACGCTCCCATTGAGCGCCCTTGCACCGACACGACTGGAACAACACCGTCAGGAGAGATCTCTCACGAAATTACCGACTTCACCGCGGATTCGTTCAGGGAATGGCTCTATTTGGAGCGTGGAGATTCTGGGCATGGCGACGACGAGACGATCCTCACGCTCACGGATGACACACACGATGGGAGGAGGCTTTGGATGACATCTGATCACGGAAAGACGTGGAATACGGTAGAGGCCCTCGCGGGGGAGAATGTCTTGAGCATCTATCCCCATCAATTTTCAAATGATGTGGTTTACATCATAACAGATTCGAGCCGGGTTTATTACTCTAAGGACCGGGGCGACAGTTTCCACTATTTTGAAGCACCTGGGAGCCCTACGCGGGAGAACCTTCAGTATTTGAGCTTTCACGCTCGTATGTCCGACTGGCTCATTTATACGGCAAGTGAGCACTGCGATTTCAACGGCATCGACTGCCATTCGACCGCCCACGTCACGAGAAACAACGGAGAAAACTGGCAAGCGTTGCTGCCCTTCGTTCAGAAGTGCCAGTTTGTCTACCGCGAGCATCGCCATAACAGCGAAGAGCTTGTTCTCTGCGAGCAGTTCCGCGACGAGAACCCGCGGAACCCGCTGGAGTTAATTTCGAGCTCGGATTGGTTCGAACACAAAACCACTCACTTCGACGACGTTGTTAATTTCGCGACCATGTCCGAATTCATTGTAGTGGCGATCAAGGATCCAGAAGACCGCGAATTCCTGCGCGTGGATGCTAGCATCGACGGCCAAACGTTTGCGCAGGCCAAGTTCCCGCATAATTTCAATGTGACGCATCAGAAGGCGTACACCGTGCTCGACAGCTCGACGCACTCGGTCTTCCTTCATGTCACCGTTAACTTCAACGAAGGCCAAGAATCCGGTGGCATTGTCAAGAGCAACAGCAACGGGACTTCTTACGTCCTCAGCATTCCCGACATTAACCGCAACGGTGCTGGTTATGTCGACTTTGAAAAGATGTTGGGACTTGAGGGTGTCGCTGTTGTTAACGTTATCGCGAACAGGGAAGAGGTTGACAACGGCGCTCCGAAGAGGTTGCGGACAAAGATTACGCATAACGATGGGGCGGACTGGACCTACCTGCCTGCTCCTAAGAAGGATGCGGACAATAATAACTACAACTGTGGCAACGATTGCTCTCTGCACCTGCATGGGTACACCGAGAGGCGTGACTCTCGGAATACGTATTCGTCACCATCAGCGATCGGCGTCATGATGGGAGTTGGCAACGTTGGCCCTCATTTGGAGCGCATTGGAGACGCCGACACCTTCATGACCACCGATGGAGGAGTCACGTGGAAAGCCGTGATGAAGGGCCGGTATATGTGGGAATACGGTGATCAGGGGTCCGTCGTCGTCATTGTCAAGTACGACGTGCCTACCGATCACGTGTTCTACACCTTGGATGAAGGCAACACCTGGAAGCAGTATTCTTTCGGACGCGAGATCAAAGTTCAACAGATATCGACGGTTCCGTCCGATACATCTTTGAATTTCCTACTGTGGGGCAAGTATGCCGACGGGAACAAGCTGGCGACGGTCAATCTCGACTTTTCCGGGCTGTTCGAGCGTTCATGTTCTTTGGAAAACGCTGGGTCGCGGGACGCTGACTACTACTTGTGGGAGCCGCGTCATCCGCAGGGCGACAGCAATTGTCTTTTTGGCCACATCGCTCAGTATTATCGCAAGAAAACGGATGCTCCTCAGCAGAAGTGCTTCAATGGCCGCCAATATGAAAGGTTGCATACGATCAAGGCGAATTGCTCGTGCACGCGTCTTGATTACGAATGGTAAGAAGCTCTTAATCAATGATTGCGGCTTAAGCCGGTGCGCTGACCAAGCCATGTAGTGACTATAACTTCATCCGGCAAAATGACAACTCCTGCAAGCTAGCCGACGGCCTTGACCCGCTTGACCCAATGGCAGTATGTGAGGAGAATCCCGACGCCTTTGAATACTACGATATCACAGGCTACCGGCGCATTCCGATTACGACGTGCTCGGGCGGCTTGGAACTCGAGCTCACTTCGCTACCCAAACCGTGCCCCGGCCACGAAGACGAGTTCGCCCGCAAGCGCGGCATTTCGGGCGTCGGCCTCTTCTTCGCTATCGTCCTGCCCTTCGCCGCCGCAGGAGCCATTGGCTATTACGTGTGGCGCAACTGGGACGGCAAGTTCGGCCAGATCCGGCTGGGCGACACGAGGGGCTACTACTCAGCGCTCGACTCGGACCGGCCGTGGATCCGGTGGCCCGTGGTGGCTGTCTCCGGCCTCGTGGCCGTCGTGGCCGCCCTGCCGATGCTCGCATCGAGCGCGTGGCGCAGCGTGGCGTCGCGGTTCGGCAGGGGCTATGGCGGGCGTACGTACACGAGTCGGAGCTCGTTCGCGCGCGGGCGCGGCGACTACGCCGTCGTGGATCCGGACGAGGGCGAGCTGCTGGGCGAGGAGAGCGATGACGAGCAGCAGGCGTAAGTTGATGATTGAATCCTATTATCCTTTCTGAGTCGGCGAGCGCCTCGCTGGTCTCGTCTCTATATCCTTAATATGTTTACATTATGCTTGCTTGGACGGGAAACCATTGGCGGCGTTTGAAATCACTGCTTGGCGGGCTGAAATGATTGATTGATTGAATTGGGTTGTTCACTGCTGTTGTTGCTACTAGACTGTAGGATTGGTTGTCGATGTAGGCAAGGTCGTCAATCGATCGCTCTTATCCTCCCTTTCGTAACCCTCTAAACACGTCTCCCCAACAGAGACCTATAGGCCTCGCGTCCTTGGTTTACGCCGCTGCTTCATTCGTCTGTACTCCCGAATATTCTTTACTTCATTCGACCTGTCTTATCTTACACTGGGCGTCTCACCCACTTCTATGTTGACATCTTGGCTACACTTTATGAGATTCATATTGGTTCTGTCCAACCCCCCGGAACGCACTAGTTCAGATGGGCCGTGCGACTGTCTTTTTTGGGGATAATTCTGGGTGCTACGAGCTAGTGGCGAAGTATAGCGGTGCGACATGTTTGCACATTTATTAGGGTAGGGTGAGATGTATGAGTATCGTAGGCGGTTGGGTCAGAGGTACGGAGTTGTATAGAAACAGAATGTACCTTCCATCTGAAAGCACGGCCTCGTCCTGCTTGATCTGTTCAACGACAGCATTCAGGTGCTCCCAACCTTGTCGGCTACGCAAAGCAGTCACAAGACACGAGCTATTACTCAATCCGTCTGTTGGAGTTGATAATTCTATAGGACAGTGAGGACACGACCACTCATATCGTTTCCTCGTAGCAGTACATGATAACAAGACACAAACACGCCGCCACCCCTGGATCACAAATACCGGCCTCCGTCTCTCCGCAGATGAGACGCGTCTTGCCCGTTGCACAAGATAACAATGCTAGGTCACATCAAATATGAAGGATTGACCTCCAACAGATGACCATGTAGAACAGGAAATTGAAAGGGAAAAAAAAAAAATAAGGAATGGAAGAAAAGAAAACAATGCGCCATGGGGCCGGGAACCTGATTCGGAGCCTCAGCTCGGAGAACCGCAAGTCCACCTCGCCTGACGATATCAATAAGCCAAAGAACACGGAATACTTGGAAGAAAAATGAAGCAAAAGGATGCGGGAATGATGCCTCGGAAAGGTACGCAAGTGACGCGGTGTTAGATGCTAAATGTAGCGGACTTCCTAGCCTAGGGAGAGATAAAGCTGCAAGTATACAGGGGAGTTCGAAAAGCCGAGATGAAGCCCCGCATCCGTGCGGCCGCTTGCGCTGAGGCATGCAACGGCGGCGGTGTCTCCAGTCGAGCGAGAGCCGCAGCAGCTCCTACAAACCAGCCAGCGAGCCGGGGACCCCGATACTACGCACGCTCCGCACCATGCACGCCCGACGTCGGAAATGCCTGGTACGGGGCCGTTGCAGCGGCGCCGCCAGGGCCAGCTTGCTGATGCTGCCGCGTGTCACGGCTAGCTAAGGCCTCGACGATGAACCGCGCGTCGACACGGTTCGGGCTCTGCGCGCGGCGCGGCACTGGCGTGTCCACATCGGCGACGAAATTGCCGCGGGGGTGAGCGTGCCGGTGGTGGTGCGCGTGCTCCGCGGAGTGGGTTCCGCGAGGGGCGGACGAGCCGTGGGCGGCGCCGGCCGAGGATGGCGGGTTCGATGCGGCGAGGTCGATGGTGGAGCCGGAGCCGTTGGGCGGGCCTGAGGGCGGATCGGCGTCGGCGCGGCGTCGATGGAAGACCGGAGTCGAGAAAGAGGGCTTGGATGTCGTGGAGAGCGGGGCGTGCGCGTGCTTGAGCGGCTTGGAGCCGCTAAGCTGTTGTTGTTGTTGCGGCGGAGGAGGCGGTGGTTGGTGTTGGTGAGCGGGATACTGCGAGTTCGCCCAGAGGGTTTGCTCGTAGTACCGTGCTTCGGCCGCGTTCGGGTCGGTGGTACGTGCCGCTGCGGTCGTCTCGCGGGTATGGTGCTCAAAGTTGCCGAATGTGGGAGGTTTTGACGAAGCGCACGAGATCTGGCCGCGAGACAAAAACAAAAGAACACAGATTAATCGTACGTTCATTTGAACTTTTCTTCTTCAGGTCGAAGCAGGGCCTACCTCCATGGCGCGGAGGTCCTCTTCGAGCTCGCTCTCTTCAAGCCCCTTGATCTCGGGCGCCGCCGGGAAGCCAACGTGCTTAGCGATGCCGGAGAGAATCGACACCTCCTTGTTGTAGGCCGCCTGCTGGCGTATAAGGCCCGGGCGGTCGGGGTTGTACTTGTAGACGAAATCTTTCTCGTCTGCGCCCCACTTGCGGCGGCCGACCTGCAGCTCGTGCCAAAACTGGCCGCAGAGGTCGATGGCATTTTCGCGAAGCTCACGCGCGGTCTGGCGGTATTGCGCGAGGATTTGGGATCGTTGGGCGACAGTTTGAGTGTCAAGGCAGCGTCGCTTATAATGGAGGAGCTTTGTTTCTATCTGGATTTTGTCGTCTCGCCGTTCTTCAAGGGCGCGAACCATGGTCTGGAAGTCGGTATGCGGAGCGCCCGGCTGGTCAAGAAGGTTCAGCTCGCGCGTGAGCTGAGCAATTCGTTCGTTGACCATTCTAGCGCACAGTTAGCCCCAAAAGGAGGAGGGCCAAAGAACCGAGGAGATACTAGGCCACTAACTTTTCTCGAAATGTTTGGAATTGCTTCTCAATTCCGCCAAGAGCTTCCATGGCTGTCTTCTTTTTTGCATCTACACGCCGAACGAAAACCGTTAGCTCAACCGCATTACACAAGGAGATATCGAGCCTCTTACGCTCTTCGTCCACAGCACCTGGGTCTTCCTCCTCTCCATCACCCTCTGCTGCTTCCTCGACCTCTACCGCCGGTGTCCCATTAGCTCGTTCAACGTGATCATGATCTCTCGTCGCCTTCTTCCCCTTCCTCTTGCCTTTCTTGGATTTGGCTGGCTTTGCGGGCACCACGATTTCGTCTTCGACTTCTTCGGCGTCTTCCATGACGTGATCTCCGCCCTCGAGCTCATGATCTTCATCCTTGGCGGCACCGGAAGCATCGGCCGGCGCATCTTCTTCTTCGACAACGGCAGCGTTATCCTCTTCGAGATCCATCTCGGCAGGAGGGCTACTTGCGTCGATTGCGGGGCGATCCTTGGTCGACCCACTTCGCTTCCGAGCCGGCTGGTCGGCATCGGTGTCCTCGCCGCCAGAGCTCTCACCAACGTTGAAGCGCTTTCGCTTTTTGCTACCGTTGGCGGCCGCGAGCGGTATGTCCGAGTCCGTGGTCGCAGCCTTGTCGTGGAGGAGAGATGAGGTGGGCGAGGGCCCGTTGAGGCGGTCATCGTCAGCGAGATCGGCGGCGGCTGTAGCAGCACCGCCGTTTTCCTGCCAATGACGCGCCGACGGAGAGTTAGCCGCGTCGTCGCCGTCGCGCTGTTCGTCCATGGTGACCAGCTCGTTTGCAAGCTTAGAAGGCGTCTTGACGGTCGCTGTAGTGGCAGCAGCGGCGGATCGATTAGAGCGCGGTGTTGCGTCGAGGCGCTCAGTCTCAGCTTCGGTATCATTGTCCTCATCCTCGACGTCTTCGTCGTCCTCGGGGGTATCCGCAGCGTTCGCGACGGCGGCACTGCCAGTACCGCCGACAGAGCCATCGGCACTCTCGTCAAGGGCCTCGTCAAGCTCGGTCAGACTGCTGGAGTGACCGTCGGTGTCGGTGTAGGTCACGGCGTCGTCCCTGGTCGCACGGTCGACGTGGTGCCCTATGATGGCGGCCACGGCAGCCGTGTCTTCGGCCATAGCAGTCGTGTCCGTGTCTGGGTTGTGCGAGTCGGCCGGGTCGGGGTTGAGGGAGTGAGGGCCGGCGTCGTCGGTCGTGGCGCCGAGGGTCGAGGTGGGAGGAGTGGGCGTGCGATCGTTGACAGTGGCGGTGGAAGAAGCGCTGCGATCAGAGTCTAACAAAGCAAACAGTGGTCAGGCGTTGGTTGCGCGAGCGGACAAGCGCTCGGAGTCACGAGCGACGGAATTGGGTGGGCTGGCGCATTGGCAGGCGCGCAAAGCAAGCAAGCAAGCAGCAAGCTAGCGTGCGCGGGACGAAGTGGCGCCACGGGACGACGCGGCGGATGAAAGCACAGCGGGGCTTCGCAGGGTATGGTACTAACGGGCGCTTCTGCGGGCGGCGGCGTCGCGCAGGTCAGAGGCCGGCTTGGAGCGGCTTCTGCTGCTGCGCGGCAACGCGCTCATAGCGGCGCGGCACGGGCGTGTATCGCAGGGCAGGTGTGGGCGGCGGCGCGATTGCGGTCGCGGGGGGCGCGTTCGTGCGTTCGTGCGTGTGCGTTTGTGTGCGTGTGTTCGTGCGTGTGTTCGTGCGTGTGCGCGTGTTCGTGCGTGTGCCTGGCGTCTGCTGGAGGAAGCGCTCTGCGGCACGCGTCGAAATCGTGCGAGAGAGCAGAGGGCGAGGCGGCGGGCGCGGACGCTGCATGGCTGTGCTGGAGCTGCCGGGCGGGAGGAGGGCGCGGGGGCAGACGGGCCGAGGCCGGGCGCTCACCGCCCGGCGGCAGAAAACCTCCGCCGAGTCGTGCTCGCGGCTCCGGATGCGGTGCGCTCGCAGGCTTCTGCTTCTTTGCCCACCGCCTTCTGCCATGGCCAACAAGGGCCGCAACTCTGCCAAGGAGCTGGCCTCTGGCTCGCTTGCTTTCCTGGCCGCCGGAGCCCCGCTCGACCCCGCCATATCGTCGCTTTTTGCTTCGAGTGTAAGTCAGCTCTGATTGTTGTGTAGACCTAGATTTTCCTACTCGGTGTATGCTAACTAGCACCCATCGTCTAGTCTGGTCCCGTCATAAATCCTTCCAGGAAGCCTTGTCGAGTTGAGCCCGCAAAACCAACACAAAATGTCCAAGACGAAGACGAAGAATCCTTGGAGGAAGAGGCGGTCAACGCGGAGGCGGGCAGCGACACTTCCAGCTCACCTCTTGAACACTCTGAAGCAGATTCTGCCATAAGCTCTCTCGAGTCTGACCCTGCCCAATCCGAGGAACCAGAGGCCGAACCCGAGCCTCGAGGTCGCGAGCGGCCGAGGAAGCGTAGGCGGGACGCCGCTGCCAGCGATGCTGCACTAGAGGATGCCTACATGCAGCGATTGGCGGCGCAGGAGGTGCGCGAGGAACGGCGCAAGCGGCAGAAGCGGTCTCCAAGCCCCTCACGCTACTCCCATGGCGAGGAAGAGCTAGACAGTGATATCGAAATGCAGAGCGACGAGGAAGACGACGAAGAGCACGTCATGGAAGTCGACGGGGAAGGCAATGAAATATCCGCCTCCGCCTCCGCCTCCGCCTCCGCCTCCAAAGACGAGGATGAAGACGGCAAGAGCTCCCCGGTACCCCAGCACGTCTCCCGTCTTCCTAGCGAAGCAAACCCCGAGCTCGAAAAAGCCTCCCGCACCGTCTTTCTCGGCAACGTCTCCACCGACGCCATCACCTCCAAGTCGGCGCGCAAGACGCTCCTACGCCACCTCGCATCGGCCCTGCAGGACGGCGTCCCGGCCGGCGCCGCCGCAAAAGTCGAGTCCCTCCGCTTCCGCTCGACGGCCTACGCCGCGCCCGGCAAGATGCCGCGCAAGGGGTCCTTCGCCAGGCGCGACGTGCTGGCCGCGACGGCGCGCTCCACGCACGCCTACGCCGTCTACAGCACGCCAGGCGCGGCGCGGCTCGCGGCCGCGAAGCTGAACGGCACCGTGGTGCTGGAGCGCCACCTGCGCGTCGACCTGGTGGCGCACCCGGCCAAGACGGAGCCGCGCCGCTGCGTCTTCGTCGGCAACCTGGGCTTCGTCGACGACGAGAGCGCCATCCTGGCGGCGCGGGCCCAGGAGGAGGGCCGGAAGGTGAGCCGGAAGAGGAAGGAGGAGGGGGCTAAGGCCGACGTCGAGGAGGGCTTGTGGCGCGCGTTTGGGAAGGCGGGGACAGTGCAGAGCGTGAGGGTGGTGAGGGACCCGAAGACGAGGGTGGGTAAGGGCTTCGCGTACGTGCAGTTTGAGGTATGTCGACGACTAATTATCCGTTCCTTCCGTCTGCCGAGGATGCTGATGCTCTGCCCCCCCAACTTGCCGCAGGACGAGAACCCCGTCGAAGAGGCTCTCCTGTTCGACGGCAAGGCCTTTCCCCCCCTCCTCCCGCGCAAGCTGCGCGTCACGCGCGCAAAAGGCATCAAGCGCAAGCAGGCGGCCGTCAAAGCGGCCGAGCGCGCCGGCCTCGGCGCCGCCCCCAACGGCCGTGTCTCCCGCGACGACGCCTCGGCGCTCGGCCGCGCCGCCAAGATGCTGGGCAGAGCCGGCGCGGCACAGATACGGCGGCAGAGCGGCAGGAAGGCGGCGGCTAGAGGCGCGCGGCCACAGCGCAGAGACTCAAGGGGCGCGGGCGGACAGGGCGGCGTTATGCCGCCGGAGGCGTTTGTGTTCGAGGGGCATAGGGCGAGCAGGAGCCAGGGGACGAGCGGGCTGAAGCTGGGAGGGAAGAAGGGGAAGAAAGGCGGGGGTAAGCCCAATAATAGGAGTACGAGACGAGCGAAGGCGTGGAAGGCGTCGGGGGGTAAATAAGTGATAGAGCGGATCCGGGCCTGTTCACGTTCTGTTGTAGATAGATTGCCAGAGTGTAATGAAACGGAGAATACGGATGGATGGGACGGACATCAGGCACGGATAAGGTTTATTCAAAGACGCGCATTTTTGGCTTCAGACGGTGCATCTATTCTCTCCTCTTGCTGTGCCGTCTCAACAATCTAGGGTTAACATTTCGCTGTCGATCCCGGTGTACGCATCTAAACTCCACCCAGCCATCTAACACTCTAGCCGCGATCCCCTTACCCCGCTTTCCCCCCTCTAGGAATCATGCGCCCTGTCTATCCCCAGCCACCCCGAACCGACCTACGAACCGACCTACTCATCCTCATCCGCATCCGGTTCATCGACGTTCATCCACTTAGCCCGACACCGCACCGCCTCCGCCCTAACCGTCCTCTTCCGGTCGTCCAACGCGCCCGTCAACTTCTTCACCACCTCGCGCCTGTACGGGACGACCGTCTCGGTGCGCAGCCGCTCCGGCACGAGCGCCAGGCACCGCAGGCCGAGGCCGCGCACCTTGGGATCGCCGGCGCCGCCGCGCGTCGTACCTGGGGCGTTGGGCCTCTTCGCGGGCGCCGCCGTCGTCACGCCGAGCAGGCGGGCGATCAGGCTGCCGGCGTGGTCCTCGATGGCGCGCGGGTTCTGGCCCAGCACGTCGATGAGGGTGGCGATGGTGGCGGCCTTAACGTCGGCGGCGAGGTTGGGGTCCTCTGGGAGCGTGAGGTCGAGCGACTGGAGGAGGAGCGGGGCCAGGGAGCGGACCTCGGACTCAATGACGGGGTACGGAAGCCAGCGGAGGAGGCCAGACAGGGCGACGAGGTAGCTGGGCTTGGTGTCGGGGGTTGCGTCACGGAAGGAGGTCGTGAGGGCGGGGACGAGCATGTTGAAGGCCTTTTGCTTGTGCAGGCTGGAGATATTGCAGTGGTTCTCCTTGGTGACGAAGTCGTCGGGTTGCAGGAGGGTGCTGAAGCCCCGGGCGACGACGGGACCGTACGTATGGTCGGCGAGGGTATCCAAGAGGGCAGGGAAGACGGTGCTAAGGAGCGAGCTGTTCCGGAGAACGAGAGCTCTTATTATGGAGAATAGTGTTCTAATGGACAGAAGAGAGAGGTTCGAGGTAGCAAGGAGCTCACGCGGGGAGAAAAGAATGGGTTCGACGACGGGTTTCAACTCGGACGTAGGAATGAACTTGTTCAAAACCAGTGTGAGCTTCCGCAGGGTTGCAGCTCGAACCCCCGGTGAAAGTGAGTCAATCATAGAGAAGTCGACAAGTGCTGTGAGCAATGAGCGGGGGTCAGTAGGCAGCGGCACGTCTCGTTGGAGAGCCGCGACCAAATGTACCGACACAATCATGAGCCGCTTATCTCTATCGGGAACTCCTTGGTTGTACGGCGCAGCTTGCTGTGGGGAGGGTCGATGCAAGAAACCGTACATCTCGACGGCTATTTCAGCCTGGTCTTCGGTTTTTTGGTGTCGCAGAATAATGTTGCAGAGCCGACCGATTAAGTCGAGTATCCTCTCGTCGTCGAAAGACGTAGAATGCGCTGATCCAGTGCTCGTCATTTGCTCCAAAAGCGGGCGTAGCACGTCTTGGTAATACGGCACGAAGTCCCCGCGATCCTCAAGTTCTTGGGCAGAATTGGCGAAGGCATACAGTATAGCCGAGAGAATAGCTCCAAGATACTGCGGTGATGCCTGCTGTTGTACTGCCGAATTCAGCTTATTCTTGAGCCGAAGTACGACTGTCTTAAAGACTTGGCCATCGCCACCAAGCTTCGCAAACGCTTCAAGGACGGGCCCATATTGCTCTGAGCCGTCAGCGTCGGTGTCGGGAAGTGCAGCCATGAAGATCGGGAATGCCGTGTTGACGACTAGCTGAGGCTTTTGATGCGCCACTTCAAGAAGGGCGTTGATGGCCCTTTCTTTCATTTCGTCATTTCCAGCTGACTCTTCGTGGACGGCAATGTCGGTAAATAGTTTGATGATTGACGATATGGTACCGTCTGCGAGAAGTTGGCGCACTTTTGAGAGTTGCAGCAGTCCGTCAAGGGCGGTCAATCGAAATGAAACCTCATTAGTCGGACTTGTTTGAAGACCACTACCGAGAATTTGGTATATCCGTTCGCAGTACTTCACCAAGGCGTTGGAACCGGCCTCACCCCGATTTGGTGCATTATATCCATTGACAAGGAGTGGCCGCGAAGTCGTTGTGTACCATTCCCCAAAGACTTCGGTGTCAGCGTGGAGTAATTGGACGAGTCCTTCCAAAAGTCCTCTTCGTTTGGCGATAGAATCCGCACTCTGATATAGAGCTAGGATTGTGGGTATAGCAGCATCTAAGACGAAGTTAACAGACTTGGGAGAAACGGCCGCAACAGCTCGCAATATACGACCTGCTGCCTGCGACTGTTTCGTGGGTGCATCCTCAAAATGCTCGTTGCATTCTTTCGTTATCGGTTTGAGATATGACGCCAACGGCCCAGGAGCTTGCGTCACCTGTTTTCCTATCTCCGCCATTACACTCAGGGCCCCTTCGGCAAGATCCTCCTCTTGTACATTGAGCACTTCAAATTTAAGAGCGTCCCACAATGTAACCGCGTACAGGTTTACAGTTCGTACACCATAATTGGCGATGCAATCGACCAGTGTTGTGAGAACATCGCGCTAAGGGTAGTCAGTACACACAATTACGCATGGCATCGCGCTACGGCGTATGGTAAATACCTTGACGTTCATCGACGTGGAGTCTAGCTTGTCAAGAAGCGCTGGAAAAGCGTAGGGAGCAAAATCCGGGGTGGAAGATATGCATTCTCTAAGCCTGTCCTTGAGTTGTTGGGCTGTGATCCCGTAAGGATCATCCGCCGGTGGTCTAAACGTGATAGGGAAGTAGTTGAACACGGCGTCGAATAATTCCTAGTGAATGACAAGCATGAGCAGCAGCCTTGCTTGGAAGTGCTTTTGAAGAGGCATTCACCTGGGCACTAGAACCAATCTCCCACTCGGTCATAGGCACCTTGAGGATAGAGAACGCGACCATCAAATTTCGCGGATCTTTCTCGCCATCAAAATACGAGATGAACTGGGGTAAGAAGTCCGGAACGGCGGTGTGGATCCCGTGTACAGCTGATATCTGTAAGCCTCGCGTCACTCGACCCTTCGACTTGGTGAACCAGACCTGTTCTATACTTCGCCATCAACAAATCAATCAAAATGAGAACGGAATATCGTTCATGCTGGGACTTGAACTGCCGAAGTGGATGGGTATAGTGAAGTAGTCTGAGATCATATTAGTATAGAGAGCGATCGCAAAGACCGGAACAGCGTACTGACGTTGTGATTATGGCAGCCGGCTTCTCCGGGTCCCATTTTCCAAGGGCTTCCAACGCCACAAGCGCCTTTGCACTGGCGCCGACGCCTTCAGAGTCATTGGCAATGCGGGAGATGATAAAGTCAAAAAGTAAATGCCCTGCAGTGATCAGCCGGTCATGTCAATACAAAAACCTAAACGAACGCCCGAGGACATGAAGAGATGTTGCGGCGTTTAGGGAAAGACGTACTCTGTTGGCCACTCAAGACCCCGGGTCGGAGCGCACCCAGCACTTCGGCAAGGTACGATAGGGCTAGACCGGTGTTAGTTGAATCCTTTCGCGGTGCCGTGGGTCGTGTGCCTTACTCCGAGCCCTTCGCTGGGCGTCATCGCTATTCACGTACTCGCGCAGCGACTCTATCAACTCCAGCAAGCTGATTTCCTTGGACTCCAGTCCTGCAGTGCGACTTTAGCATGTGACATCCGCGGAGAAACGGGATATTCAGAGCTTCGCCCCGGGCGTCGTACGCTGAGCAGACCGGGCCGCGGTGGCGGATGCCTCTTTCTTGTTCCTGTCCGCGTCGGAGAGGTAGAGCTCGACATCGGACATCCTGGGCAGGGCGGTTGGGAAGGGGAAAGAGAGGTAGGAAGCGCGGCCGGGGCAGCTTGGATCGCAAACTGCAACACTAAGGTCTGATAATATTATATCATCGCCTATGCCCAGCCGCCCATTGCTTGCTTGATCGGAAAAGATCCCGCGCCGCTAGCCCGTCTCGGGGCTAGCGCGGCGCGGGCTTGGCGCGGGCCGTGTGCGCCCCTCCATGCGGCCCTGGCCTCGCTGCCCTGTGAGCCGCAAAAAATTCCCTGCGATGGCGCAAATCGCCCATGGCCGGATATAAATGCTTGTTCCGCGCCATTGAAACCCCCGTCTCGCCTTCTGCGGCAGCGTGCTTCTCTATCCCTCAATCGCGTTGATATTGCCACCGCCATGTCGGCAACCCAAGATGCCCCGGCCAATTGCAAGGTCGTCTTGGCCAGCACCATCGCAAAGAAGCTGGGGGAGGAGGTTCGGGAGGGCGTCAAGACGCTGAACAAGGCGCCTCTGCTCGTGGGATTCTTATCCAGCGGAGACCCCGCGGCGCGCACGTATGCTGAATTCACGGGCAAGACCTGTCGCGAAAAGTGAGCGTGTTCGTAGTCCACAATTGGCACACACTTCTCTTGTTCGCAGCATATACACTGACAAGCGGACCGAATTGGACTCGAATAAAAAAGCGGGTTCGACTTTGAACTGCGCGAAGTGGATCGAGAGGATCTCGAAGACGCCATCATTGCGGCCAACCAAGACAGCAACGTGGGCGGCATCATCGTGTACTACCCAATCTTCGGCAACAGGCAGGACCAGTACCTGCAGCAGATCGTGGACGTGGGCAAAGACGTCGAGGGCCTCAGCCACCAGTACATCTTCAACATGTACCAGAACGTCCGCTTCCTGGACGCCGCGCACAAGAAGAAGAGCATACTTCCTTGCACCCCGCTCGCCGTCATCAAGATCCTCGAACACCTCCAGATCTACAACACCATCCTCCCTTACGGCAACCGCCTCCACGGCCACAACATTACCGTGATTAACCGGTCAGAGGTTGTCGGTCGGCCCCTGGCCGCGCTGCTGGCCAACGACGGCGCTTGCGTCTATTCGGTGGACATCGACGACGTCCAGCAGTTCCACCGCGGCCAGGGTCTGAGGAAACGCAAGCATGAGGTGGTTGAAAAACCCGGATGGACCCTCGAAAACTGCTTGCCACTGAGCGATGTTGTCATCAGTGGTGTGCCAGGTGACAAGTTCAAGGTCCCCTTGAACCTGCTCCGAGAAGGAGCAGTTTGCATCAATTTCTCGAGTGAGAAGGTTGGTTCACTTTAGGCTGCTTTCGTTAGAATTATTGCTAATGTGAACCCAAGAACTTCACTCCCGAGGTCAAAGAAAAGGCGTCAATATATGTCCCTGCCATTGGGAAAGTCACAATTATGGTCCTCCTTAGAAATCTTCTGGTAAGAGGGAGCGTATTCTCTGTTATTAGCTGCACTCTAACTCACGTTTGCAGAGGATATTACAGAATCGGGGAGAGTCGGACGCTACGCCGGCAGACTCATTAGAAACGCGTGGGACAGTCGAGGAGTCAAACCCGGCTTGAGAGCATAACGTCTACTTATATTTGTACATACCCTTAGAACGCATAGAAACGCAAAGGTATATTTTAGACTCGCAAGGTCGCAACAATGGTCAATAGCGCCTAAACGCCTACTACAATGCATTTGGAATGTTCCAAAAACTCATACCCGTTCCTTTTTTGACCTGCCGCTGCCATTGACGTCTGCATCGACCATAGGAATGTCTTCGTCCAACACGTCACGACTTCGCTTTAAGCCCTTCATCTTCCTCGTTTGAAGACCCTTGAGATCCTGTTTGCCGACATGAATCCTGCCCATCTTGTCGCCAATAATGTCCGTCTCGATATTCTTCTTCGCCTTCGGCTAGAGCGCATTCAGTCAACATCATTCTTCATCAGAACAAGGACGGGTATGGATCTCACCTTGAGGCTCTTCGGTTTCTTTAGCGCTTCCTTCATCATAGCCTGATCAGCCTCCCGCATCCTCCCGACCCTGAAGTCCATTCTCGGGCCCATCTCTTCCACATCGATTCTAGGCAGCTTCTGGCCGCTTCGGCTCGTGCGGATAAGATAGACCCTGAAATGGATGGGCGGCTGCGGTTGCCCGTCCGACTCTTCGCCCGCGCTAAAGTGGATCAAGTATTGCAAGCCTTCCACGTCCATGCTCGACGTCTCCTGGCCGCGGAAGAAGTCCACGAATATGCTCTTCGCCAATGTGTACGCGTTCGGCGTCGGGCTCTCGAACGGCGTCCCCGAGAAAGCAATCATCGGCTTCAACCCAACGGCGCACTTTTTGTTGCGGAACTGGCTGATCGTCCTGAAGCTGTCCGGGTCAAGGTACAGCTCGAGCATGTCCAGGACCTTGTGTTCGAAGAATCGAGCGAACACGAGACAGTGGGGCCGTTTCTTCGAGTGATGGCCAAACACCGTGAGCGAGGTATCGTTCTTCTCCGAGAAGAACTCGAGGGACGACGCGTCTTCGAACGGGTGGATGTCATTCTTCTTGGTGAACTTGATGGCCAGGGGCCGCTTGAGGGAGTTCAAATCGGCGAGCGCGAGCTGTACCACTTGGCTACATGACGTGCCGCGGAGGAAGAGGGCGGTCTTCGGATTCTCGTGGACCTGAGGTTCCTTCTTCGCAAGCGCTCGCTTTGAGCGGGCATTCCGCGGCTTACTACGATTCATTAGCTCCATACGGCCTCGGAATAAATTTGGGACAGTGGACACGTACGCTTCCCGCTGCATTTTCCCTGATGCTCGCCAGGCTGAGTTTGCGCCGAAATTTTGGATATCGACTGGCTGGACATTTTCTGCCAGCCGAGCAAAGGCGGTGAACGAATTTCTGCGCCTGAGGCCTCAGGTGGGGCAGGGCGCCATCTGATAATCACTCGTATTATTAATGAGTAAACAATTCGGATTGTCTGATTGGCTACTCCAGCAATCCGTTCATGCTATCGATAAAACGGATTCGCCATTTCCGCGGTTCATGGTATGATTTCACGACGCATATTTCTTTTCGCCCGCCGTCTGTCGTCATACCGTGCTCAAGATTCCACTTTCGTGAGAGCCGAGCTCTTCGACTATTTCTCCAACAAGAGACCGTATACCGACCGATCTTCTCCCACCACGTGCCTCGAACCCGAACGTCGTCCAACACCCTACCGGCCACGATGAGCAAGGTCCTGGAAGTCACGTCGGAGGCGGACTTTGCCGAGAAGTCGTCCGGCTTCCCGACCTCGGCGCTCCAGGTCCTCTACTTTCACGCGCCCTGGGCGGCGCCATGCAAGCAGATGTCGACGATCCTCGAGACGCTCGCGGCGACGTACCCGGTCGCGTCGCCGCCCACGATCGGCTTCCTCTCCATCAACGCCGAAGAAGTGCCCGAGGTGTCGGAGAAGTACGACGTGACGGCGGTGCCGTACCTGGTGCTGCAGAAGGAGGGCCGGGCGGTGGACACGGTGTCCGGGAGCGACGCGGCCAAGGTGCGGGCGGCGGTGGAGGCGCACGCGGGCAAGGCCGGCAATCCGGGCAAGGCGGGCCTGCCGCCGGCCCAGGCCGTCAACAAGGTCGAGCAGGCCGCCGCGGCCGGCGCCGACGGCACGGCTGGCTCGGATGGTAGCGGGGCGCGGAAGCTGAGCGCGTACGCGCCCACGGACCTAGACCCCAAGACGGCGCCCGAGTACTCGTCCGGGACGAGGAAGACCAAGGAGGAGCTCTTCTCCCGGCTGGCGGATCTGGTCAAGGCGGCGCCCGTGATGCTCTTCATGAAGGGCACGCCCAGCGCGCCCCAGTGCGGCTTCAGCCGGCAGACGGTGTCGCTGCTGCGGCAGCGGGGGATTCGCTACGGCTTTTTCAACATCCTGGCCGACGACGACGTCAGGCAGGGCCTCAAGGAATACGCCGACTGGCCGACGTTCCCGCAGCTGTGGGTGGGCGGCGAGCTCGTGGGTGGCTTGGACATTGTAAGTTATCAGCTTCAGCTTCGGAGTTTTCTACATATACACATGCAGCCCCCCACCCATGTCTTTTCGGTCAATGCGCTTACACGCGCCACCACCACCACCTACGACACACACAGGTCAAGGAAGAATTCGAAAACGATGCCAGCTTCCTCAAGGAGTATTCAGTGAGCCCTCAGCCGGATACGGGAGGGCCGGCTGCACCCTCGGTCCAAGCGCAGCCTGCTTAGGAATCCGTCCCGTAGAGCGTCTGCTTTTCGCGGCGGGAGAGGTCGCGTGCGCGATGCCGGCCAAGGTACCTTCGGATGTTTCACCTGCGGACGGATCCCCCCGCTGCGTATCCAGACGACAGCTGGCCGGAATGGCCAGCCCCGGAGTTGGGTTAGGAAAGTGGCAGATATAGAACAGCAGTTCATGCGCGCAGCATAGGTAGTGCGAAGAGGCAATTTAGCACACGGCCGTTGTTGTCGGACATGTGATGTCGCTGCATCTGGGTGCTTGACGGGCAGAGATGAGGTGCAATTGGATCGAGTCTAAGATGGCGGCACATGATGGTGACGCAACACGGTAGTAGTTTCAAATAGGGCGACGGCGTGCAAAAGATTACTTTGACCAAAGAATTGAAGCATGTGTATTGCAGGCCGGTGATGCACGGACGTCGGCGAGAGGGCCAAATTAGACGTAAACGGCGGGCGGCGCCAGTGGAGGGCTCTGAATCCGGAGAGACGTGGTCAAGATGCGACTGCCCAGCAGGCCCGGGCGGAAACATTTGGCGGGGACCTAGGCCGTATCGGGGCTGCGCTGCTCTCCTGAGATGCGCGTGCGAGGGCGCGGCTGCAGGTGGGAGGCCCAGGCCGGCGCTGTTTGGCGGGCGGTGGCCGGCGGTGCAAGGAACCCGCGCGCGCGCGTTTCAGGGCGGGGGGCGCGGGCCCGGGCTGGTGGCTCGCTGTTTCAGGGGCCCGCCGCGGCCAACCAGGCCCCGGCGGCGCCGCGGCCAGAAACCGCCCTTCACTTTCCCGCGAACCCGCGGCCGGCCGCTCGACAAAGAGATCTCGAGCGGCGTCGGGCCTGCGCGACGCCCAGAACGAACGCCCCCCGGCGCCCAATCAGAGGAGGCCGCGCGGGCAAACAATTCGCACGGCGAGGCACGGCCCGAGTGACTCGAATGTGTGGGGAGAGAGCCCAGGAGAGCCGAGGGCGCGCCGGCGGACGCAGGGCGGGCCCCAATCCGCCGGCGGGTTTCAGCGGCGCGCCGCTGCTGGCGCTCGCTGTGGTGTCGCGCAGCCGCCGGGCCTGCGCCGAGCCTGTGGCCCTGGTGGGGCCGCCGGCGCCCGCGTACATTAGCAGCGCTTTGGGGCTGCGGACGGCCGTCCATCGCCCCCTTCACGCACACGCTCCTGCGTGACCTGCTACAAAGCATTGTACGCGTGCCTTCGGCCGTCAATCTAAAAGGGCCCGCCGCCGTCCCCTCTTTATGGCTTTTTGGAATTGTTCTGTTTGACTTTCATTCCTTCCTCTTCATTCTCTTGCGACATAGCCACGACCCTCCGTCCAAGCGTGCCGGCACGTCAAGACATAGTACCTTCTTTTCGTTGTGGCTATAAAGTCGACTCGACTTCACGAGCCCGTCGCTCTCCGCTTCACACTCACCGCGCAGCGCGCAGCATCCCAGGAAAGCTCAGCCGGGACAGACGACCGGAGGTCCCAGCTCAGCCGCACTCGTCCTCCGCTTGAACTGCCTTCTTCAGCGGCCCTTCTGCGCGGACCGCCCTTCGTTCACAACCAGCCGGCCTAGCTGCCGCTCTTTCTTTCTTTGTCCCCGCGGAAAGTTCTTTCACCATGAAGCCGCGTTCGCTCCTTCCCGCACTTCTGGCGGCGTTTGCTCCTGCCGCCGCGGCCGCGCCCCACGGCCAACACGGCTCTCCCTTCTCCGGCTTGAACCTCACGCAGCCGCTGCCGGCCAATTCTTCGCACCAGTCCGGCGGCGACACCTACGTCGTCATCTTCGACGCCGACCTCGACCTTCCTCCCCAGGTCGACGAAGTGCTGGACCGTCTGGAGCTTACCGCCGCTCACGATGACGTCCTCTACACGTTCAACAACAGCGCCTTCCGCGGATTCACCGCCAAGATGCAGTCGCACTGCGTCGACGCGCTCAATGGCATGGTGGACGTCTCCGTCGTGGAGACGGCCGCCACCATTGATTCCTACGAGTCACGTGGCGACGCCCCGTGGGGCCTGCAGCGCATCTCTAGTTCCGGCCCCGTGAGCGGCGACCCCGAGTCCCTCGGCTTCACCTACACGTTCGAGGACAACAACCTCGGCTCTGGCGTGGACCTTTACGTTCTGGACACGGGTGTCAACACCGAGCACGCCCTTTTCGGCGGCCGCGCGACGAAAGGATTCTCCGCTTACCCCACCGACGACGACGGTGACGGCCACGGCACCCACTGCGCCGGAACCGCCGCCGGCTCGGTTGTCGGCGTTTCGTCCGGCGCCAACATCATCGGGGTCAAGGTCCTCGGCGACGACGGCTCCGGCGACGTCAGCTTTGCCCTTGCCGGCATGGACTGGGTTGTCGACCAGCACAACCAGCGCAAGAACGAACCCGACTTCAAGGGCAGCGTCATCAGCATGTCGTTCGGCATCCAAGGCAACTCCGCCGCCATGCGCCAGGCCGTCACCCAGGTCTCCGACGCCGGCGTCCACATCGCCGTCGCCGCCGGCAACGACGACGCCGACGCGTGCGACTTCTCGCCCAGCGAGCTCGGCGGCTCCAACAGCGCCGTCGTCTCCGTCGGCAGCGTCGGCTTCCAGGACGGCGTGTCCGACTTCAGCAACACGGGCTCCTGCGTCGACATCTTCGCGCCCGGCGAGCACGTGCTCTCGACCTGGGTCGGCGGCGACAACGTGGTCAACTTCCTGCAGGGCACCTCGATGGCCACCCCGCACGTGTCGGGCGTCATGGTGTACATGATCGGCGAGGACCCGGCCTCGTTCGGCACGAACCCGCAGGCGCTCAAGACGGCCCTGCTCGACGAGGCCCTCGGCGGCGTCGTCCAAGGCAGCAGGCTGCTCAACAACGGCGAGACGGGGCGCGGCATCGGCGGCGTCTTGCCGGGTGGCCGCAAGACCAAGCGCAGCATCCACGTCGTCCCCGAGGAAGATTACCACGCGTTCGAGGAGCGCGACGCCAGCAACGTCGAGGCGGGCGACCTCATCTTCAAGTTGGCGCGTCGGGACGAGCGTTCGTCTCGATTGCGCTACTAAGGTGCCTCTGGAGCTTCATCGAGCTCGGCTCTCCCTTCCTTTCTTTCCTTTCATCTTCTTCTCTGCAGTTTGATCCTCTTCTAGATTCCTCTTGAAAAAAGAGCTCCTTTTGGCTTTGTTGATACCCCACGAGAGCCCTCGGGCAGCGACGCGGGTGGTACCTTCTTTTCTCCTGTAAATATGGCGTGAATACTGAAAATGGGCCTAGTTTATGGGATGACATGTGTCCGAGGATCCGACGAGGATCCGCTACCGAGGTAGTGTTGGGAACCCACCCCCATACCGTAATAGATTCCCTTGCATTGCATGGTCTCGGCGTTTAGCATGGATGTGAGCAGAGTACTGTAGCTTTTGAGAATTCAATAGAGTTCTTTACTACATGCATCATCTGTGAAGCGCAATCGTCTAATCCAGCGATTGATGTTACGTAGTTCCTAGTGACTAGATGCATGGACGGTTGCAGAGCCTACATACATATTTTGGCTCAATTTACCGACACTGTTCTCGCAGGGTATTTGTCTGTCGAATGAGTACTGCTAAATCCAAGTTGCCCAGGCATTTCCCCCGTGCAGCATCAGAAGGACTAGTTGTCGTCCACCAACTTTGCCTAATGTAGACTAGCGCCAACCGCCTTGGTCGGCTCCCGGGCCTTCGCGCGCGAAACTTCGAACCACCCCCGACCTCACCTCACCAGGCGCGTCGTGACCCCGACCAACAACCTCCCCTTTCCCATCGCCACTTCCACTGCTCCACCTCGTCAATTTGCCGCCGGCCCGCTCTCCCCATCAACGAGGCCGCGGCCAGACGACGCACACACGACAATGCTAGTCCGCCGCCTCGGCCGGACGGCGCTCGAGGCGCGGCCCCCACTACCACTACCACCGCCAAGCTTCCTCCTGCCATCGCTGGCGCGCCTCTCGACGAGCACCAGCACCAGCACCAGCAGCAAGACCACGACGACCACGACCACGACGAACAAGCCAGACGTGCCACCGCCCTCGTCGCCGCGCTTGGCGAGCAGCGCGCCGCCCGCCCCCCGCGCTCCAGCGCCAAGCCCGGCGCCGCCGCCGCCGCGGCCGTCGGCGTGGCCGTACCCGCCGCAGGCGGTACCGACGGCGTCTCGGGCGGGCCGGCCGCCGCTCGCGCAGCTGGCGCAGCTGGCGCAGCTGGCGGCGCAGCCGGGCGCGCGCTACGCGAGCGTGCACCTGCACGGGCGGCCGTACCTGGTCACGGCGGGCGACGTGGTGCGGCTGCCGTTCCGGATCCGCGGCGTGCTGCCGGGCGACGTGCTGCGGCTGGACTGCGCGACGCATCTGGGGAGCCGGGACTACACGGTCAAGGCCGGGGCGGGGGGGGAGGCGGAGGCGGAGGCGGAGGCGGACGGGGGCGCGGGACGGCCGCTCAAGGTGGGCGAGAGGCGGACGCCGCTCGTGCCGGGCATCATGAAGGGGCGCTTCGCGTATTTGGACCCTAGGCTGTTTGTGTGCAGGGCCGTTGTGCTCGGCATGGAGTCGGAGCCGATGCGCGTCAAGGAGAAGACGAAGAGGAGGCAGAGGAAGGTCAGGAGGTTGAAGAGCAAGCATCGGTATACGATACTGAGGATTAGCGAGCTCACGGTTAGGGGCCTCGACGAGATTGAGGGAAGCGAGGCGTGAAGTCGAGGGATTGCCGGATGTGAGAGGTGACGCGTGAAGGGGGAAAGGGTTGCCTCAATTACTCGTGGTAGTTGGATGGGAGGCCCATAGTCTCTCAGTGTTTGGCTTGGAGCATGTGGATGCAAGGACCGGCGGGACACCAGGCATTTATCAGTTACGCACCGGGTCTCGCATACTGAGTGAAAAGATGGGGACGCAGTAGGGTCCTGTTCTGCACACTATCTACATATTTGGCCGCGTCAGTTTTGAGGTGCCACCTGTAATATATATCACACTCGAAGTTGAAAGCCCGTTCCGTATTATAGTCATCACATAGCCACAAGATTCAGCCGTATTCAGTATTTATTCTCTGGGAAGCTCTTTGCCCAGTGTGACAGCCCGCTTCGCTAGTTTTGTTAGGATCTCTCTAGAATCACCTGTCCGGTACGCCAGAGCGCTCATGCCAATAGAAATGAAAATGCATAACGGAGTCATTCCAGTCCTATAACCAGTCCTTTCTTTTTTCATTGCACCATATGTTCGGCGTAGAATTCCTAAGCTTGTACGTCAGCATCGAAGTTCTACATTGCGTAAAGTCGGCGATATGTTTTAATAGGGGAGCAAGAAATTCGACTTACCGGGTATTGGTTCTGAATCTTGGTGCTCACGCGTTCGACCTCCTCCGCCAGCGCCTCCACATTGCGGTCCCAAGCCATGAGTTCCCGGCCAAAGACGCCCTCGCCATGCGCGGTCTTCCTCTCGCCGCTGCCCTCCCCCTCGAACACAATCAGGCGATCGATCTGATCGATGTGCCCGGCTAGCCGGCCCTGCTCGATCATCTGCGCGGCGTAGCTCTCGGCGCGGGCGGCGTCGACGTTGAGCAGGACGCCGAGGCCGTCGAAGCCGATGTTGGCGTACAGCTTGGACACGGCGAGGAGGTTATGCTCGACGACGGCCTTCTGGAGGACGGTGCTGCCGTCGGCCGTCTTGGCGAGCTGGTGGGGCTTGAGCTTGGCGGCGAAGGCGTCCACCTCGGCCGGGTCGAGCAGCCGGTCGAGGAAGATCTTCTCGAGGATCGGGTGCTCGTCGACGGTGGCGGCGCGGTCGTCCTTGTAGAGGCGCGCGAGGGCCCGGGCCCGCTGGGGCCCCGCGGGCGCCAGCACGGCGCACGTCATGGCGGCCGACAGGGCCAGCAGCTGCTCGTCCTCGCCGATCAGGCGGCTCTGGCTAACGGAGTGGTAGGTGGTGGAGGCGTCGAGGAAGGAGCGGCGCGAGTCGTGGATGCGGGCCTGGCAGAGGGTGAACATGAGTTTAGAGAGCGGGTTCGTCACGTCGTGCAGGATGTTCTTGGTGCGGTTGAGGTAGCCGGTCGCGCTCGTCGGGTCGTCCTCCTCGAGGTAGCAGCGCACGATGCGGATCCAGACGTCCGCCTTCTCGTCGGCGGTCACGGCCCGCTGCGAGCTGTCCAGCGAGATCTTCTGCAGCGTGCGCGCTGACGCCGCGAAGTCGTCCGACGCCTCGTGCGCGCCCGCCACGGCCAGCTTCAGCCTCGTGTCCTGCTCCTCGTACGACACCACCTTGGGCTCCAGCAGCCGCAGCGCGTGCTCGCCCACGTCGATGACCACGTCGGGCTTGTCGCGCAGCTCGGCGAAGCGCTCCACGAAGTTCGCGAGCAAGGGCCGCGACGACACGATGCCGAGAGAGTCGCCTAGGATAGACTCGACGTATGCTTTCAGGTTCGCGGCCAGGGCTTCTTCGCCGGGCGAGCTGGCGAAGATTTTGTCTAGCAGCTGGCTGTAGGCGGCGGCCTTGTTAGCCGCCGCCGAGGACTCGACGTCGGCGATGGCGGCGACGACTTCGGGGGACGTCATAACGGCGGCTTGAGGGAGCAATTGCGCCTTGGGGCCGCCGAGTTGCCAGGTCGCAGCGAGGTTGAGGTGCGCGAGAGGAGAGTGGTGACTGCGGCTGCCAAGCTCGGTGACGCAGAGCGCAGCAGCAGCAGCCACGCCCCTATCGATAGACAAGGGCGGGCTGTGGCTGTGCGCCCGGCTGCCAGGGCCCGAGGCTCAATCTCTCCCTCTTCCACTCAGCGTCGCACAGCAATGAACCTCTCCCTCAGCTCCGCACTTCCGGGCTTTTGCGCCCTGGATCTTGGCGCTGTCACTGGCCGTGTACGTAACGGTGCGACTTGAGGCTCGCGCCCAGACCCGTATATTGCCATTCTGTCCGGTCCAAGCTCAGCCGCCGAGTACTACCGTGGACGGGAACCAGGGGCGAACACGATGTCATAATATTAACTATGCATCCGCTGCTGGATATAAAGCCTTTGGGGCTCTTCGCCGCCCCCTTCACTGGATCCGACAGATCCACCACCCCGTACAATTTTCGTGGCGCTGCCTCCTGAAATCAGATCCATCTTTTCTCCATCGCCGCCATGAAGCCTCTGGTCTCAGTTCTCCTTCCCATTACCGCCCTCGCCCTCGCGTGTCGCGCGGCAACCCTCACCGCTCAGCCCAAACCCGAGCCAACCCAACCCGCCCTCTTCTCCTGCGGCGGCCTCTACCAATGGCCCTGCCCGAACGGCTTCAAATGCGTCGACAACCCGCTCGACATGTGCGATCCGCAGAACGGCGGCTACGACTGCCCGGGGCTGTGCGTGACGGACGTGGCCGACGATGAGCCGGCCCCATTTTGCATGGGCATCACGGGCGCCATGTGTCCCGAGGGACTCGTCTGCGTTGACGTGCCTGGCGACGGATGCGATGTTGACCAAGGCGGGAGGGATTGTGCCGGCGTGTGCTTCCTTGGCGAGGAGGCCGGGGCGACTATGACTGCGAGTGCGACGGCCACTGCATACTACTAGCTGGCACGTCATATGGGGCCCCTCTGCTTGCGCGAGCGTTCCCAGAGGACAATCGCAATGTCAGAACATTTGTGGATTGCTACACCAACCGTTGGTTACAGCTTTTGGCGCCCTTAGAGTTTTTGCCAAGCTAGCCCCTTGCTCAGATGCGAGGTACGCGAGGGTGGTACTTATGGAAAGATGGCAGCCAATTGAGTCTAGACGAGCATTTCCAGACCGGATACAATGTTCAATACGCTCGAACATTCCAATATCATAGTTGCTTATGGAGCATTTCTAGTAAGGCCGTGTTTTGCTCGGTAAAAAGAAGTGGGTGGTTATCGTTCAATATATCCGTGTACAAGCCACAGCTTTATTCGAATCATCCTTGATCCAATTTACGCAACCAAGGTCGTTGGCCCCTCTGTACTGTCCAGAGAACTTCTGTATGCTCTTTGTAGAGTCTCGCTAAGACTTAGAAAGTCATCATCTCTCACGATCGTTTACGAAACTCTACCGGGAAATAAAAACTCCTCTCAAGTAATCGTGCAGATCTTCCGGCTCGGCTCCGAACACATATTGCCTGTATTGGCTTTAGGGAGATGTAGCAAGTTTAGCGAGTACAACGCGGCAAAATGGTCTTAAAGGAGAGCATCGGAGACTCGGAGATCACTCGACTCCACTCCATCTTCCTGGTATACATGATATACCCACAATTCCTCCACAGCCTCCTTAAGATCGTCTCACTTTCCCATCACGGGCTATAACATAGCGAAAAGTCATCAGGTGAACACTTCTGCCACTGAAATTGTTAAATTGCTTTGGGTGAATGATCATCTGTTTTACGTCTCTTCTTACGCCTTAATACATACACAATACTTTCCCCTTAACCCCTCACTCTTCACACTCATAGTGACCCAGAGTGGAATTCAAGAATATCCTCTATAGGTACCGAGGCCACGATAGAGGCCGTCGAAACTTGAATAATGACTGTTTTTGGATACGGACCAAATTTTACTATAAATCAAACCATTGATTAATTACAGGTAACTACCGTTGAACGCTGCAAACAATTACACCATGGGTCACCCTAAGTTTTGGGTCTGTAAGTACACATATACTAATCAGACAGTCTAATGCTTAACGAAACGCAAAGCGAGATACGCCAGAATCCTGTACACGGCAATGATGCCAATCATGATACCCACCCACGTCCCCTGCAGCCCGGTATTGATGCCGAACGCGTCCAGGACCGCCGTCCCCGCGATCTTGCCCTCCGAATTGAGCTCGCTCGGATACATGCACTGATAGCCGCCATCCGGCGTGGTGGTGCAGTCGTAGGTGCGCTCCTTGAACTCGTTGACCATCATGCCCTGGAAGACGTAGGCCTGGAAGTCGATGTAGTGGAAGACGTACTTCCAGAACGCGTTGAGGATGTTCATGGGGACAAGGAAGCCGTCAACGCACATCCAGAGGCCGTTGGCGAAGGCCGTGATGGCCAGTGCGACGACGAAGACGGGGAAGACGCACGACACGAGCACGACGAGCGACTCGGCCGCCACGAGGTCAAGGAAGAGCCAGAGCACCCACATCATGAAGGCGGAGCCGTCGTTGCGGAAGTTGGTCAGCCAGTAGATGACGATGGAGAAGAGCACCGTGATGAGGAAGAGGAACGGCAGGCCGATGATAAAGTTGGAGATCATGAAGGAGAGGGGTCCGACGAGGCCGTTGGCGCGCTCCTTGGCGAACGTGGCGCGATCTTCGAGGAACGCGGGGACGTACGCCACGGCCATGAAGGACATGAAAGCACCGCCGAAGAAGATGGCATTGATGAACGGCTGGATGTATGTCTGACTAGATTTGAGACGCAGGAAAACGGTGCCCATGAGAATGGCGAGTCCGAGATACATGACGATACGGATACCATAGGCGACGACGTCGCGGTACGACTTGATCCATGAGCGATGGAGGAGGGTCCAAGGAATAACGACAGGATTGGGCTTGTTGATCTTGATCTTGTCAAGATCCGGCATCGTCTTCTCCGGGTGTTTGGCGGCTTCGATTGTCCTGTCGATCTCGTTCTTCACCAAGACAGATTCATTGGAGGCGGCCCATTCCCGAGTGATGTGGTCCATCCTGGCACGCACGTCGTCACCTTCCCTGACGAGGTCGATGTTGATCAAGTCGAGAAAATACTCGGCCGGATTGACCTCGGCGGGCATCTCGTAGCCGATTTTCGTAAAGTACGCGCGCGCTTCCGAAATTGGGCCGAAGTAACATGTTTTGCCAAGCGACAAGAGACAGAGTTTGTCGAACATGTGATAAGTCGAAGTCGACGGCTGGTGGATGGAGGCTATAATAACAAGCTAGTCGGATGTAAGTGAATTGTATCCCTAGTGGGAAAACGCCGGACGAACTCACGTTGTTCTTGCGGCCAATCTCCTTGATGTACTTGATGACCTCGTAGCTGAGAGTCGAGTCCAGACCACTGGTTGGCTCGTCCAGGAACAGGATCTTGGGATCTGTTACCAGCCGACTGGCAACACCAAGACGCTTCTTTTGGCCACCGCTGAGACCTTTCTTGATGGGCGTCCCGACAATAGTATGCTTCTGCGCACCCAGCCCGAAGCTAGCGATGAGATCATCTACGCGCTGATGCAACTCCTTGCGAGACATGTGACTGCGAGTATCTTTGGGTCAGCGAGATCGCTTTTAAATTCGCAGGAACGTCCGTTTTACCTCGACAGTGCTAGCTTCGCGGCAAAGTAGACAGTTTCGCGAACCGTCAAACTGCCAATCAAGGCATCCTCCTGTTCCACATAGCTCGAAAGGTCTCGGATCTTTTCCCAAGTGGTTGGCTGCCCATTGGCGAGCATCGTCCCGGTCGTAGTAGCGCCAGCCGCAGCCGCTCTATGGGCAATGGAATTGAGGAGCGTGGTCTTCCCAGAGCCGCTAGGCCCCATGATGGCGATCATCTCGCCGGCATGCACGATGCCATTGGCATCGGAGAGGATGGACAGGGGTTGCCCGGTGTTTCTGTCCTTGACGACGACATTGAGGTCCTTCCAGGCAAAGCTATGCACGACATCGTTCACGAGATGCACGCTCTTGACCGGGTTCAATTCAGGATCTCTGTTAGGGTCCCCAAACCTCCGCTCGGCCTGGGGCCGCTCGTGCTCGTGGGCGGTCCCGTCGGTGCTGCTAGAGGCACTCATGGCTGCGGAATCAGAAGACAACTTAATAAAGAATGCTTGGCCTGCCGGTCCTCCGGTAACTCGGACAGGGCCCTCCGATTGAGGGGACAATGTAGAGTTTTAAACCCATGGCCGGAACGTTGCGGACAAGGGCCCTTCTCCTTAGAAGCCGCCTGTTCGGGGAGCGTGGAGGATCCGCCCTGCCACACTGATGATGCTGCATGGTGCCCGAGACGCCGAGGTTTGGGTGGAAGAAGCACGGCGACCAGATTCAGACCGGCGTTGCACCTGCTACACCTGCTTTGTTACTAAGGTAGTTTGGGGGGGAGGGGAGGGTAGCGCAGGGGCTGAACGCAGCCTTCGTATAGGCAGCATGTACAGTGGTATGTAGTGAGGTCGCCGGAGACCCTTCCGTGTGCGTTCGGCGACCACGTCTGGTCCCCGCGGCACAGCGCTATGTAACAAAACCCACCACCAGCCCGGGCCGTTTTCTCAGCCCCGAACGGCGACGCCGTTCACTCGCCGGTCAGATTCCGCACTAGAGTGACGTGCAGGACGGCGAGGATTTCCATTCTTAGTCTGCCAAACGAAAATCGCGTACGCGCGTTCCGGAAATGCCACCACGATGGCCTCCTGGCGTTACACTAGTCGTACCGGTTGGAGAAGCTTGTTGCAACGGCACACAGTGCCCATGTACGCACTTAATTGAAAAAATGGTTCCAAAGGCGCTACGACCGTGGCATCGTGGGTTCGTAAAAATTTGAACATAACTTTGATACCTAGTGAGAATCATCATAACAAGGTAGCCTGAAACCCGCACACAACTAATTGTCCTTCCTGTGAAGTCCATCTGCCGCCCGGGAATAGAATACCAGGAAATGAAAGCCTACTCAATACACGCAAGGAGGATCTTCTCGAAATCGCCCTTGGTCTCATCCTTGATACGCTTCTCCAGATCCTTCTTATAAAAATGTTTGTAAGCTCTCTTCACCTGGGCGCAATGCTCCCTGTTCCAATGGACCCTGATGACCCTGTTCATGAGCAGCTCGTCGCGCGTGCCCATGCCCTTCATGGTAGCCTCGATGGCATCGGCGTCGGCCTTGGCCGGGTCGACCGCCAGCCCCAGGATCCGCAGCAACGCGTCCTCCATGTGGCCGGAGAACTCCTTCTCGATGACGCGCGCGAGGCTTTTGTGGAAGCGCTGTTCGTAAGCCTGGCTGAGGGCGCGCAGCTGGCTGTTGGAGCGCGAGGAGAACATGTCGGCGACGGTGGAGGCGTCGTTGCCGAAGCCGCCGACGGCGGCCTGGAACTTGTCGACGTCGGCCTCGACGGCGCGCGGGTCGACGGGGACGGATTCCTCGGTGCGCCGCGCCGACAGCACCATGATGAAGAGCTGCTCCGTCTTGGACGACAGCTCCGCCTTGATGTCCGACTCGAGCGCGCGCTTGTACGTGCGCTGGTACTCGTCCTTGATGGCGTTGATGTCGGCGTTGCTGCGGCCGAGCAGGACGTCGTTGAGGTACTCCTCGTCGGTGCCGGCGCCTTCCATGGCCTTGCGCAGGTTGTACACGTCCTGAGCCAGCGGGCCGCGCACGAGCGCCAGCAGCGCGTCTTCGAAGTCGCCCGAGACCTCCTTCTTGATGTCCGCCATCAGGTCGCTGATGAAGCGCTGGTCGTACGTCTTGCGCAACGACGCCATGGCGACGGGGTCCGGCTTCGATAGGATCTTGATCAGCTCCTTTTCGTTGGTGCCGAACCCTTTCATCGCCTTCTTGAGGCCTTCGGCGGGGCCGTTCATGTCGGGTGCGCCCTGCTGGCTCAAGGCGTATCCGGGCGAAGCCGGAGCCGGAGGAGGGCCATACTGCCCCTACAAGTCAATGGGTAAGTTCTAGGTAGGACTTTGGGTCTCAAGTGCTTCAATTCAGTGTTCCCAGCAGATGCGACGCGGTTTCCTGCCGCATCATGGTTCCGCCAGCTTGCTTCAATGACGGAGCTCACGTACCTGACCTGGCGGCGCGCCATAGCCCTGCTGACCAGGCGGAGGGTACTGGCCAGGCGGAGGATATTGGCCCTGAGGAGGATACCCTTGAGGCGGATATTGTCCTGGAGGAGGATACTGACCCTGGGGCGGATATCCTTGCTGTGGGTATTGGCCCGGCGGCGGGTACTGGCCTGGCGGCGGGTACTGGCCTGGCGGCGGATACTGGCCCTGGGGCGGATACTGACCCTGAGGGGGGTACTGGCCCTGAGGAGGGTACTGGCCCTGAGGCGGCGGATACTGCTGGTGGGACATGTTGCTACCAGAGCGTTGTCTGTTGCGTGACAGGGCGCGACAGATAGGATGCGGGCCGCGGGTCGGCGGTCTTATAGGTCTGTCGACGCTGGCCCGAGGCCTGACAGTCACGGCATTGCTCGCCCGGTGATATCAGGCAGCGCCGCCAGGCCGATCCGCGGGAGCGCTTGGCGCGACTGCGCCTCAATCCCGGCGGAGTCGCTCAGGAACCATGTACGTGCTGCGTAGTATGTCACCGTGGGGCCACGGGCGACGGTGATGCGCCGGGGCCGGTGGGGGGTGAGCGAGGCTGTGCAGCCTCGGCACCGCAGAACCCAGCGCAGACAACCAGGGCCCCAGCAACGCCTGGCCGAGCACTACGCAGATAGCCTCTCCTCCCGAGCTGTCTTCCCGACCTTCCTTCGAACATCCCACGTTCGGGGGATCCTTCGAAAATCCGATGGCTTGCAACGCATGCAGCACGGTTGGACAATTGCTGCTGTCGAACCAAAGGTTCGACCACGGAGTCCGTCTAAGCACGTACGGCGTGATGCGGCTCCGCTCCGACTGCAGAACATGCCAGACGATAGCTTCAGTCGGCGTGACGAGCTCTAGCAAGGGCTCAATTGAGGATGATACCGTCATCGTCTTGCGTCTCCTTGCTCTGCCGGCCGGCGCATACCAAATCTGTGACGAGGAAAACATGGGAACTTTCATGATCGAAGTGGCTCCTCTGATCGCTAATGATAGCTCGCAGAGCACCGGGGTCCTCATCGATGAGCAATGGATAGATATGGGGCGGGTGAAAAGTTGGCTGGCGTATTGCGACCGGCGCCACCCATGGAAGTGCCATGGCTTGCCTGGCACCCAACGAATAGTGCTAGGTCTAGACTCCATTTTGCTCATCGATGTTCGAAATGGAAATCTTGTGTCAGCCCCTGCCACGACAAGGTACTTTGCGCTGTCGTACGTATGGGGTCGAGGTGAAGGCGCGTTGGAGATGCGGAAGGGCAATTACGACGCTCTCAAGCGGCATGGAAGCATCAGACCTGATCATCCGAAGGTCCCACGGACAGTAGGCGATGCGATGCGCTTCGTGAGCGCCATTCAAGAGTGCTTTCTGTGGGTTGATCGCCTATGCATCGTTCAAGATGATTTGGAACAGAAAGCCAAGCAGATCGAGGCCATGGGTTCCATTTATGCGAATGCATACTGCACCATCATAGCCGGTGAAGGTGCGGACGCCGGACACGGTCTTCGACCCACCAAGTGATTCTTGACTTTCCAAAGTGCTCCGGCCTGGTGCAGTTCCCTCCGATTGGCGAAACAGGTTCGTGTTGGAGTACTAGAGCATGGACATTCCAAGAGGCGCTGCTCTCCAAGCGTAAACTCGTATTCGTGGATAACCATGTCGCGTGGCAATGTCAAGCATCCAGATGGGAAGAGGACATTACTGGAGAGCCAGAGGGCGTCAGCACTAGCGACATTGAAGACACCTGGCTCACTCTTACTTTAAGACTTGGGCCATGGCCAGATGTACAACAATGGAGTTTCTTTGTCGATATGTATAACCGGCGCCATCTGGCGTTTGACGACGACATTCTCCGAGCCTTCGCGGGCGTCGAGAGCATCCTAGCCCCATCGTTCCCTGGCGGCTTCCTCCATGAGCTTCCCGAATGCTTCTTTGACGCCGCACTTTTATGGCAACCAATGGCACCGCTTCGCCGACGATTAGTAGAAAATCATGACGCTTCCCGCTATGGGGACTTCCCTAGTTGGTCTTGGATTGCATGGCATGGAGGCCTGGATCCGGTGAGCTGGTGGCAGGCTTTTGATTATCTCCGCTCACGAGATGACAGAATTCTAAACATGTCTACCAGCTGGACAGTGGTATCCTCAGTCGAGTGGTTTTTGCTAGACGAAGTTACGGGTCAGCGGAGGGCTGTTCGTAACACGCATATTGTCCGCCACGATACATGCCACGACAGTCTTGGCTGGCAGAAGCACACAACCGCCGAATCTCCCCGGCCTTGGTATACTCATCCCTCGATAGGCGATGCAACATTCTGGAGACCTATCCCGATCGGTCAGATGGACCAAATCCAGCAATTACGGTCTCCCATACTAGCTTTCAGCACACGTCAAGCATTCTTTATAATCGACAGTGCTATCCCAGGCATCTGGGGTCGCTAGTGCCTCTGTGTCTCGGTCCGCGATAAGATGGGGAACTGGGCTGGAACCTTACGTTTAAACCTTGCCCTTTCCGATGCGGCACCTGTTGACAAAGAGTGTGAGCTGGTTGAGATATCGATCGGAAGTGCGCAGAATGAGGATGATGAGTCTGATTTTCTGAGGAGTGGATGCTGGATGGTCAGCCGAAGAAGGGGATTCTGTATGATTTCGTTAACGTGCTGTGGATATGTAGGGGAGAGCGTTGGGCCACAAGAGAGGCGCTCGGAAGGATCGAGAAGTCAGTATGGGAAATGCAGGACCTAGATGAAGTTGAAATACTCCTTCAATAGCCTTTGATCTGGCTCTACAAGAGTTACTAGTTAACAGGCGTCTCTCGCAAGCTGCTCCGGTATTGATAAAGTCAGGAACAATATTCAGTATTTCAATGATGCGCTTGTTGAAAGCAAACATTTTTTTTCCGTATGAGATCAGAAGCGGATCTTGAGAGAACTGGAAATCCTACGTAGAACCTTTGTTCAGAATGTTAGACCAAATGGGTTAAAAAATAAGATCAGGCGTCGGAAACTCTCAACAGCAAAGAGTTCTCAAGCATTTGTCTATAGCACCTCCTCCATACACTATGCAGAACTCCAGCCATTGTAGTAAAGAGTTCACTAGAATAAATATAGGATACCATCAGTAAATTACCAACTAGTGTTGCAACTTTTGTACGAAATTGGAATGTATAATTATAGCGGATTGTGATAAAATAACAAGAGGCTCCTAGCTATATGGGGCACTTCTTAATGGATATCCAGCTCCATATTACATCAGTCCCGGCCTACGACCCCCCGCGTTGCTCGCTTCACTCATAGGAGCCTGCTTTGCTTCATTAGCAGTAAAAGTTGACGCAGCCTTGCTCTGCTCGAATATCTACGTAGTATTCGATTACTTTATAGCCGAATTTTGATATAGTATCTATATATTAGGTAGAGATAGAAGCCCTATCAGCGTAGCGACACAGGGCGAGCAAAGCGGCGCGGTCTAAGTGTGGCGCTGCTATGGTTTCTATCGCTATTCTATCTCTCTGTTGCTACACTACATTTCTATTTCCATGTTAATGTATAAAATTATCACTGATGCTGCGCTATTACAGCCATGCTTGCGTGCACGATTTCGTGGGGTTATATACAGATCGTAGGAATACGTAGTGACCTAACACGAATCGTCAGGGTTTTTATGGCCAATTGGATCACGACTTAAGAATAAGAAGTTTTCGATGCATAAGTGATCTCGAGTCATAGAATTCCTATACTCTATGCCTGATTTTCTTAGAGATCGTCACCAGATGTAAACCGGCGAAATTTCTACTCCTCAATACCCAGCCCGTGCAAACCTCCCCCCCCCC
>MU001674.1:702858-717851 GCA_010093515.1 Lineolata rhizophorae | reverse complement strand
AACCCGGGACCCGACAGGCCTAAATCATTAGCGCAGCGCTAATTTCCCCGACTTCACAGACCACCTCCAATACCAGCGTTCCCCTCAGTCATCTTTCAAGTAGCGCGTCTTTGATTCTAATTTCATCTTCATTTCATCTTCATTCGAGCAGATGAAGCGCAAGGCTTCGCGGGCTAATTTGCATCCTGTCGTTCACTCAAAATCGCCCTGTCCCTCCTGCCACTCAACGAAACGACCGCGCGCCTCACCCGCCCGAGCAATCCCACTCACTCGCAATTACCTTCGACGGTTCGAGTCTTCTTTTAGCGAGTCCCCGGATGAGCGCGATTATATATTGGACTGGTTGGCGCGAGAGTTGGAGTGTCCAGCCAGTCTCGATGAGAAGCCTACGGAACACAGATCGCGCAGTCCAATTAGATCTCGTTGTAGATCGGAGAAGGGCCCGGCTGTGAATCTTCGTCGTAGAGCATCTCCGAACTCCCTGCGCGCCTTCTCTGCTCAGTCAGAAACACGGGGTCAGAATTTGAAGGGACTGAGGTAGAGTCCGAGCGATCCGGCGCGACGCAGGGAACGGAAAAGACATCCAGCGAGACGACCTACAGAGAGAAGCTAGCAGACGCAGGCATATTTATTGACGTGGGCCCGGAAGCTATTCCACAAGATGTTTGGGAGGCGATTGATACCATATTTTAGCCAGTGGACGTCTGGCTCCAGCGGCAGGGTCGTCGGATTCGACGCGACACTAGAAAAGGACCAACACAGGAAGAGCTTGATGACGATGATCTAACGCGAACTGCATATAAGCTGTGGAAAGACTCAATCAAGAAGGTGGAGGTCTCTGACTCAGGTAAGCGGACGTGGAACAGTCTCCTAATGCATGCAATAAAGCAATTCCTTCCAGTCGAGTTGGTACTGGAAGAACAGACAGGTATATTCCAACAGTCATGTCCTTCTCTTGCTATAGAGTGGTTTTTTGGCGCAAAAGAATTGAAGTCTCCTCAACAGAAGAGTTGTCATATTGCGATGATGCTGACAATATGTATCCATAGCTTGGCTTCGACAGCTTTTGCCATTGATAAGCTCGGGCGATGAAGACCTTGAGGCAATGCAAAAGGCTATTCCTCGGAAGCGACCCTTCACCGACAACTTACAATATCGGACGCTAGAGACAGTAGTTTCGCCCCAATCTACCGATCCGTTACCTATTCATTTCTCTGAAGCGACCAGTGCCGATTTGGATCAAGATCCGCCCAGCGAGGGGAAATCGCAGATCGAGCCTGAGTCAGGCTCTACTCCTCGCCGCCCAGATCCGGATGTGTTCTTCGGCCTGGCCGATGAGGCCATCACCAAGGGCCTAGTTCTGCGGGGTTTTCCACCCACAGAATCGTCTCGATACCTCCGAACTCTGCAGCATAAGAAAGGCGTCCTCTCTTCCGAGCCGACACAGCGGAGCTGCGGTTTGCGTTTTCCATTCTTCGTTTTTGAAGGGAAGTCTGCGGCTACCAGTGGAAACATATACAAAGCAGAAAATCAAGCTGCAGGCGCAGGCGCTTGTGCTTTGAAGATTCTGGCAGATTTAGACACCTTGGCTTTGCCAGCGATGCAAGGAACTATTCCTTCGACTTCCTCGTCTCAGCCATCCACCTTTGTCGGTCCAAGTCGCGCGCTCTTTTTCTCGCTCACAACTCAAGGGCCCTTAATGGAGTTGTGGGTGCATTATAAACAACCCCAAAATGCCTTAGGAAACTTCCATTCGTACTGTTTCTTCGATGGGCGCAATACTCATTGGGATAGGACTCAAGAATTCGTGAGGAGATTGAAAGCCATCGTAGACTGGGCATGTACTGCGTATATTGAGTCAGTTCTGGAAAAGTTAAGTAGCTGTGCAACGAATGGGGTGGGTTTGAGATAAGTAAAGCACCTTACAACATGAGTAGCCACGCAAATAGCCGCCGGATTTAAACTTGAAGACCCTTCTGGCATCCAATGAGCAGGATAAGCCTGAATGAGGTCACACTGAACCTCAAATGACTGAGCGAGATGAGAGTAGACTGAGCCGCCATGGTGGAATCGTGTGATGCCTATAGAGAATCTTACATCAATCTGGTTTCTACAGTTCCTACTCGAGGGACTGAGAAGGCGTTTCTGAATGCTCTATCTAGTCGATAGTCGAGAAATATGAAAGGACCGCCCATTCTCCCTTGCAGATAAGACCTACGAAGGGAATATCTAGCAGTGGTAGGAGTCACTTCTTCTAACCATCACACTTGTAATCAAACAACGGGATAACAGACAGCAGAAAGACTCGGAGCTGAACTATAATTATCGTAGTTGGATTGGATAGTCTAGGGAAGGCACCCGGCCGAGGAAATCAGACAAGCCTCTATCCGCGTGTCCCAGCGCTTAAACTAGTATACATTAATAGGAAATCAAATGGAGTATATTATAGAACTAGAGAACAAGCACGAATCATATAGAAGTAGCCTCTAGGCGTAAGCTCGATTAATATGCTCTATACGTAGCTTAAAATATATATTTACCATCTAAGATTATGGTGTAAATACAGTATTCCATACTAGATTTAAAGCCGTAAAACTATTGGGGCTAAATTTAGGATAAATTATACATCTTATAACTATAATTTAACGAGGAAGACCATATACTACAAAGACTGCAATAGAGGGTTACGACCGAATATAATAGCTCTCGAAGGGTCTCCTACTAAGAGCTATGATTCGTAAGTTCTTGCTGATTGAAGCCTCGAAGCTCGAGATACTCGACAATTGCGAATAAGACACTCGATAATATCTCCAAGAGAATTAAATCAATGGTATTATTAGACTATACTATGAACAACGAAAAGAAATTACAACCTGGCTCTCCCTACTCAGATCTAGGCCTGACGCTTTGCGGATTATGGAATAGGTCCTGCGGATCAACTTCGCTCTTTATCCTCTCCAACTTAGGAAGGTTGTCACCCCAATAGTCCCTTTGCGCGTCATCTCCCAGTGCTGGATCCACATAGCCCGCATACGCTCCGAAATCCGTGTCCGGCATTGAATTTCGGATGATGGTATCCATACCAGTGACAAACGATCTCGTCGTCTCCGACACGCTCCCGATGTTGACGGCATACGTCTGCATGTAGAACAGCGCATCACGGTGGCCGTAGGCAGTCGCATCCGCAGGGACATCGTTAACGGCGCCGCCCTCGAGGTCGAAAATGGCGAACCATATGGCCGTACCTTTGTCCACCGTCTCGATGTACTCGAAGAGGTTGTCGACTCCGGAATCCGGAATCAAGTCGTCAGGTGTGAAGGCCAGTGACTTGGAATAGAAGGCACTCGAGATACCGCCGCCAATCTCTAGCGCGACGTCCTCTGCCCAGTGGCCAACTAAACCGAGGAAGTCTCTAAAGACAAGGACGTTGGCGGAAGGCTTGGACGGGAAGAGGCCCTCAATATCAAGAGCGTCGAATTCGGCCCTGGAACCAAAATATGTGCCCGAGACGAGTATGCCTAGTTCCATGACGATGATTTGCGAGGCGAACTTGCGCGAAAGGGCCGGGTCCGAAATGAACGTCTGCCAAGATTTGAACGTTGTTGCCATCTCTTCGGCGGAGCCCGTGTTGAGAGTGTAAGAATACTCCACGGCCTCACCGGGTTCGTCGTGCGTCTTGACCTTGAATTCCGTAATAACGCCGAATCCGGCGGCAGCGCCCTTCAGTGCGAAGAACAGGTCTGGGTTTTGCGTCTCCGAAGCACGCGTTACGGTCGAGTTGGCCAGAACGACTTCCACCTCCAGGATGTGGTCGAGTGCGGCACCCCACATGCGAGAGCTAGGACCTAAGCCTCCGATGGTGGCGTGTCCGCCTATTCCGACTTGCGGGCAAGTTCCGTGGGCCATGGCTCTCCCGCCAGCGTCGTGGAGCCTTTCTGTCACGTCGCCGAGGAGAGTGCCTGAACCTATCGTTGCCTCCCAGGAATCCGTGTCCATCTCGAAGTGTTGGAAATTCTTCATGTCGACGACGACTGCGCCGTCAACGCCGCCCAGACCTGCCATTCGAAAATGAGTAAGTCGAACATGAGCGAGCAGCTCTAGTTGCCTCACCGTAATTTGCGTAACTGTGGCCTCCACTTCTTGCTTGGACCTTGACGTCGGCTTCGGACGCGCATTTTATGATGTCCGCGACATGTTGAGATGTTTCTGGATATGTAACGGCGGCCGGTTCAACAGGGATATCAAGATTGTAGGGTTTGACGTCCGTCAACTGATAGAGGGGCTTATCTGGGAATGCGACGAGGTCTTCATTTCCTCCAACTGCGTCGAGCAGGCACTCACCGAGCGCGCTGCTCGTGTTACCCATCGTGCAAAGAAGACACTGAACTAAAGAAACGTGCCGAAGAAAGGAAAGACTAGATCGTGAAGGGGATTAAAAGTTAAAGGAGCGACTTTTGCGACGTGCAGAGGCCCGTCATGTGCAGAAGATCAGGAACACAGAGCCTACCTACCTCGGAGCTCGTACCCTTTAAGTGCTCATGCATTGAGCGCTGCGCTACTTTGATCAGGCCTATCATCTCACGATCTGAGCCCTATTTGCTACACCCAAAGTGAAAATCGCTTGCGTTGGGATAAGCTTCTCCGCGAGCCTATGACGTCCAGACCAATCACAAGGACTCGTATCGGTCCGCATGGCCATTCCTTCCCAAGTGCGGTCTCTTACTGGGGCCGCAGGGGTTTGCGGGGCGCGGTAATTTCTCGTGGGCGCGAGAGTGTCTTGGTGTGTTGCTGCAATGTGAGTGGGGTTTGCTCCTTGTAGGGTTGGCGAAGAAGGGGCAATCTCGCCCGTGGTTGGTCGGCCCGGATATTTGCCCCCCTGCTTCGGTGGCGGTGCGGGGGTTGGACGTTGTTTGCAAACGGGCAAAAACCGGCCGGAGGCGACAATCCGTTCTAGAATGCACGCATCTTCCCGCGCAATTTACGTGGCTGATACTGCCTGCTTGTCCTTGAGAGGTCGGTGGCATACTCCGTACCGGAGAGCGGTTGGGGTGGTGTGGCTGGTGCGGCTTATCGATAAAGTGCGTTGTGGCTGAAGAGCGGCGTCACCTGGCGCCAAGGCTCGGGACTGCCCCGGCGCCCAGATCCGGCGCTTTCGCTCCGGCTTCACCTGCCTGCGCCTTCGACGTCCGGCGCTTTCGAATCGTCGATTCTGATAAAGACCACACCAACGCTCATCGAAACCGGGCGCTAGACGCTCCCGAAGGCCTCTGTTAGGAACGACTGCGGTCTTTCGGACTCGCTAGTTCGTGAGATCGGCCTTGCTACGCCCAACGAGCTCCTTGCACGCGCGCGCGACTAGACTCTCTATTATGGCCATGAACGGCGTCAAGATGGAGGGGGATGCCATCATCAAGCCCGAACCCGACACCGAATCGCCTGGAACCTTCTTGGATGACGATGATTATGAGGATACCGGCGAACTGAACATCCCAAAGGACTTGAACTCCATATGGTTGACGAGGGTGCCGAAGTGGCTCTGGGAGGCGCTGTCTAAGGTGGATGACGATGAGGAAGTGAAGATCGGCACAATCAAGGTGTGGAATGCGCCTGGCGATCAAGGCGAACAGGAACACAAGGTCAGGATGAGCCCTAGTGACATATTTGCGGGGTAAGGCATCAGACTGACGCCTAAGGCATGTAGATGAAGCTATCGTTAGAGCGGAGCTGGCAGAAGCCCGACGAAGACCCTCTCCCGCGAGACTACGACTTGAAGATTACCAATCAGTCTTCTATAAATACCTACGTGTTTTCAGAGAAGGATATGGAGGGCTATAAACCTCGAGGCTTCAGGGGTGCAAAAAACCAGGCCGGCGGTAAATCCGCGGGAGGACCCGATTCCAAGCGGAAGGACTCCTACAGGGTCGAGAAGTCTAAGGATAATAGGAAGAAGAGTATTCCGAGTAAGTGCTTCCAAAGTGCCTGCCTGAAATAATGTTTTTCTGGGACCAACTAAACAATCTTAGAGCATACCGCACTCGCTGGCCATGTCATTCATGAGCTTTCATGCTTGCCCGTGGAGAATGAAGAATTCAACCGGTTGATGATGATGCGGACAAAGAAGCTTCTGGAGCCCAAGAATGCGGAGCCGTTCGAGGCCCTAAACGCCAACCTCGCCAACCAGATGAAGAAAGGGAGGAAGTTCAGCGACATGGTCGTAAGTACATGCGAGACGCGCGTGCTAGATGGGAACACGTTGAGCTAACCTGCGTAGAAAACCGGCGAACCGAAATCTCAAAAGGCCCAGCTGGACAAAGCTGCCCGCCTGCCGTCTCACGAGCTCATGGACAAGCTGTTTGCTTGCTTCAGCGAGTACAAGTACTGGTCGCTCAAATCTCTTAAGCGCAAGCTTAATCAGCCCGAGGCATATCTTCGAGAGCATCTTTCAAAGATTGCCACCCTCATCAAGTCCGGGGACTTCGCCATGCGGTGGACGTTGAACGAGGAGTCTCGCCTGCAGACGTACCAGACGGGTGCCAACGTGAAGGACGAAGAGGCCCCCGACCGGTCGGATGAAGACGAGCCAATGGAGGATGCTCTCTGAAGGCGTCGTGGTATGGCACACACATGTCTTGCACATTCCTCTTGCATATGGGCTGGCGTTTATTGGTTATTCATGCTAGGCCTCGGGCACGATTAAAGGTTTGCATTGTCCGTGGGTCCATGAATGAAACGGCGTTTCCGGATGCGAAGGCGGACAAAGTGGGCCTTTTCAGCACGTGTAGAATAAAGATACCAGCGGCCCACATTCGATATTCCCACCCTATCGGAGGCAGGGACATGGAATGATCAATACTGAGTAGATAATGCAGCAGCTTTAGCGCAGGAAATGGTGCAGCGACATGCGCTTGAGCAGCGAATGCTGACTCACTGCTCTCACTCGCGTTCTCCTTTTCGTGGTGCTACAGCCTTGCGCCACTTTCCCGAGCGGAATTCCGTGCGGTTGGACGCCGTTACCGGATACCCGTCTATCGATGTATCATGTAGCAAGCGGCGTGAGGAGGTAGGTAAGTACCTGAGATACCCAGCGCCTTGGGCAGCGATTTAGCGAAGGAGGGGGGTGAGGCTGAGCACGACCGTTTTTGCGTGCGACAGAGCAGCAATACGGCGGGGGCTTTTAATAGGACAGCGCCAGCGTCGTCATCCTTCCGGTCAACAATGGCCATTGTGATCAAAAAAGCGTATGCATGTCTCTGCCGTCCATTGGGCCTCAGAAGGGAGGGTGGCGACTTGCCAAAATGGACGGGCTCAAAGACAAGTCCGAGCGAGATCCGTTGGCACAGAGAGCAGATGTTTCACATGGAAATTGCCCGGAACGGTTATTGGACTGGCCGCCCTTTTCCTTTGTGAGGGGATTGTAGAGACTAGTAGCCGCACGCACACGCCCACGGGGTGCCCTCGCGGGCACGTCCAGCACAGTCGCCCGTCGGGATGGGCTCCCATGGGGCAGGGGCGGGTGGGTATCGTCAAGCCTCCCGCGAACGGTTCCAGGATCGTTGTGCGTGCAAGGTGATGCCTGCGCCGCCGGCACCGGCGGGGGCGCCTCTTGGCGGGGCTTGCAGCCGCAACGGGCAGCCAGAGTGCGACGAGAAGAGACGGGATCAGCTGCGCGTCGGGAGCAGGCGAGCAGCTCGCAGCGGAAACGGCGTACGTTCCCGCTTCGCTCGCCGGCCGCGGGCATCTCGCAGCCCGCACACGAACCCTCCCCCGGTCTGGGCCTTTTCGCTGCTATGCACACACATACCCGTCCAACGGGAGCTACGGCGGGACACGAGCGGGCCTAGCCGTCTTTGGGGGGCGATTTTCGGAGAAAACTTGAAACTCCAAAACGACGGCTCTGTTCTAGGGAACTACACGATGCAGGAGGCAGGGAGAGAGAGGGCAAAAAGGGAAGAAAAAAGGGTCCGCGGTCGCGAATCGGAGGCGCTCGAGGCGACGGGGCCCGTCGATTCGTTGTCGATAAGACGCGCTCGAGCCAGCCAAGCCCCGGCGACCGCTTTCGGCTCTCGCGACGTCTGCCGAGCGGCCGACTGAGCGTCGTCCCCGCGGCGGAAGGCCAGCCTCGGAGAGCGCGAGGCCCGGACAAACGAGAGGGGGCGAATATCACTAGCTAGCCAGTGGCTCTCGGCGCTGCGTCTTCCAGGCCCGGGCTCTCTCTCGGGGCGGATCCGTCGTTCCGCGTCCTACTTCGTCCTCGCGTGTAAGTCCAACCCCAACAGGGCCATGTCTTCAGCTACCCAGCTATCACTGGCCGTAGCGGCACCGCGCCAGAGACAGAGGTTGGCCCGCACGTCTTTTTGATGTGCCCTCACGAGGTCATTTTCCGGTCAGCGGGACATCAAATGGGAGTGTCCTGGGAGGCGCCGGCCGAGGGTCTGGAAGTGCGGGCTCGTGGGATCTCACAACAGAGATGAGGTTCCCGTTGGAGAAGTCTAAGTAGGTATTGCCTCCCGCAGGCTCGGGCCACTAGCAACCGGCGGAAGATGGCGTACGACGGGCGATTGTGGCACCCGGGCCCACAGTTGCTGAGGCTTCCACTCAGACTCCCTGCTTACTCTCCGGGGCGCGTTTCGTGCAACCTCCACCTTATCTGTGCGTCTTTCCACATGATCTGCCCTCGGAACGAGATCTGGCTGACAAAAGACTAACAGGAGGGAAAAGAACGGAGATTGTTGAACCTTAATTTTTACCCGCAAGTTCGTTACCGTTTCCACCCGTGGGTCGCGTGAGGCGACGGGCTTCCTCTCTCGGCGCCGGCCGTGACCGCGCTCCAGAGACGAGGAAGCCGTGGATGACCCCACGGGCCGCTCCGTAAGTCGTCACTGGCCCCCGTTGGCGAACCGTGCCGGTACTTCTCCCCGCAGGACCGCCATCAAGCGCAGACCTAGGCCGCGACCGCGAAAAGTCGCATGATCCCGGTCTCGCCGTGCGTCCTCGACGCACACAAGCGGGCGACGTCAACTGGCATGGCATGGCTTACTGGCAGAGACGGCAGCAGCCTGGGCCAACTGTTCACGGCCGTCGTGCCAGCGCGCCGACTGGGCCCCCGGGGAACTGCAGACAGAGCGAAGGGAAGGGGAGCAGCAAGCGGCGCTGGCGGGCGCAGCGGTTCGGCAATAACGACTCCTCGCGCCGCCTGCCGGCGCCCCCAGACGTGGCCATCACGGGGCCCGGTTTGGGAATGGCGGGAGCGAGGCGGACCGGGGTCGGGCCATGCGCGTAATGTACACGGTACGGAAGGGGCGGTGCGCTACGGCGTCATGACAGGGCTACGTAGCGGACCAACAAGGGCCGGCAGGGCGCGGGCGGCCGAATCGAGCGCAGCCCGCAACTGGAGCGAGCGGGACGGATCGCGTTGTCTAGCAGCACCCAGCGCGACGGCCGCTGCGAGTTGCAGCAGCGCTGCCGCTTCGTCGCTGCAAGTGGCCGTCGTACCAGCGCTGCGAGAGCGCAGAGCGGGGCGTTGCCGTGCCATCTGGGGGGCCTCGGGCCCAATCTACGGGCTAGCCTCACGCCGGCGCTGCGCCCGCCGCGGGGCCGGCCCTGTGGGAGAGTGTTCTACTCTCACGCATCGTTGTGGTGGCTCGCCGCTCGCGCTCGTCGCTCAATTCGAGCGCGAAAGAGCGGGCGGCGGGCGTGGAGTAGCACCCGACCTACGCCCGTCCGGTGCACGCGGCGCAGGCCGTGCTCCCCTCGGACGAGGATGGCGCTCCTCGTGGGCGAGGGCGGGCACGCGGGCGACGGGCGGGCGGTAGCGCACCCGGCGAGCCAGTGCAGGCTCGCGGCGGGCGCGGCAGCCGGCACGGGGACTTCCCTGGGGCCAGTCGAGGGTAACGCAACGGGCCGCAGCGGGCGGCGCGGGCGACGGGCGGGCGGGCGAGCGAGCGAGCGAGCGAGCAAGAAAGCGAGACAGCGAGACCGCGGGCGCGCGCCGGCGCTGGCAAGTCACTGGCCGCCGGCTGCTTCGCCGGAAATCTCTGCGCGCGGCCCGGCGGGCTCGACTGGCTTGCGCTCCGCGCTGGCAGGCGCTGGCCGCTGCATGCCTACCCAAACAGCGGTGCAGTGCGCGGGCGGCCAATCGGATGCGCGCGACGGGGGCTGGCCGCGTCGCGCGCCCGCGCGCGCTGGGGGCCAAGGGGCCCCGGCTCTCCCGCCCTCCCCTCCCACCCCCCGGACCCCCGGCGCGCCCCCCACCCCCGCCCGCCGCCTGCCCGCCTCGACACCATATGAGGCGGGCAGCGCCCAGCCGTCCCGCTCGCGCTGGCCTGCTCGCTGTTTTGCTCCTCTGCTTCCTGCCTCCTGCTCCGAACTGCCCGGAGCACCTGTCCTCCCCGAGAGCACCGCTTGCCTTCCCATCGTGGGCGCCGCCTTCGCGCTCCCCCTCCGCTGCTGCACGGCCCCATCTGTTTGCGCCCGTGCTGCGCCCAACCATCGTCGGTTTCCGCTTTCGGCCCAGTCCCACACACCGCCAGTGTGACGGAGGCCCCTCCCCGCCCGTTGGCTCCCGAGCCACGCTTTAAATATCCACCGCCCGCCCCCGGTTCCCAGGCACTCCCGCCCGCGACGCCTCCCCAGGAACCAAAAGCAATGACCGGCCTCCACCTCGACTACTCGTCACGGCCCTCGTCGGCTCACCCCGTCGATCGCAAACCCTCCCTCTTCGACAACGACTTCCAGGACGACGACTTCATGGCCTCGTCCATCATGTCGCCCCTCACCGCCAACCGCCGTGAGTCCTTCACCCACAGCGGCGTCTTCTCGCCGGGTGCGCAGAGCGCCATCCTCGACGAGTACAACACGCCCGTGGGCGTCCCCGAAAACGTCAGCCACACCAACCCTTTCTACGGCGGCCGCGCCACCAACAACAACAACCCCTTCACCCACATGGACTCCGCCCAGGCCGCCAACTACGGCCAGCACTTCTTCGCCCAGCAGTCCTACGACGCCGAGAGCAAGCCCGTCGAGTTCTCTGCCCAGGACTACGACCAGTCTCCGGCCTTCTTCCCCAACCAGGTGGCTGGCTCCAGCTTTGGTGGCCTGCCCATGCAGAGCAACGTCCGTCCCGCCTCCGTCTTCGGTCCCTCCACTGCCATCGACACGCCCACGTCGGCGTCGCCGCATCCCCGGCAGGAGTGGATGGCCATGGCCGAGCACGAGGTCGAGAGCCGACCGGCGAACAAGCGCACCCGGCTCAACTCCCCGCCACGGTCCGCCTCGCAGATGAGGGACGGGATCAGAAAGAAGAACCACCGCTTCGAGATCCCGCCCGAGCGCAGCCTCAACAACATCGACGAGCTCATCCAGAACTCCAAGGACGATAACGAGATCAAGGAGCTCAAGCAACAGAAGCGTCTCCTTCGCAACCGGCAAGCCGCGTACGAACCCACTCTCTCCTGCTCTATTTGGTTTCGTTTTGGGTCTTTTACGCCGACATATTTGGTTTAATCTTTGTCTTTTCTTTTTCGCTTCAACGCCCCCTTTGCTAACATTGCCGCAGCCTCGACTCGCGACAGCGAAAGAAGAAGCACACCGAGGAGCTCGAAGAGGAGAAGAAGAACTGGGGCAAGCACATCCAGATCCTCGAGGAGAGGCTTGGTACGCTTCAGATTCAACTCGAACAGTGCGACAACGAGCGGCAAGATCTTGCACGTAGAAACGTCGAGGCCCAGGAGCACATTCACGCCCTCCAGTGGGAGCGGGAGGAGATGGTTAGGCAACACACGCTTGAGACTGGCGACCTGCGTAAGAAGATCACCGTCCTCTCTGAAGGCCTCGAGGCCACCGCCAATAGCACCGCCATGTCTGCGACGGCGAGCTCCACGGGCTTCAACGAATTCACCGCCGACCTGGGTGCTCTCGACATGGGCAACGAGTTCGACGACATTCTCGTGCGGGACTATATGGAGTCCACTCCGACGCCGACCTCGGCAAATCCGTCCAACGACACCGCCGTCGTCGTGTCTCGCAAGGCAGATATCGCCTCCGAAGACAAGCCGGTTACGTCGGGCATGCTGCTCATGCTGCTGCTGTGTGGCGCTTTCGTCGCAAGCAAGTCTTCGACCGGCTCCACTCCCGTCATCCCTCGTGTCTCGGATGAAGTCCGTGCTGCGTCAGCTCACGTACTAGACAGCATCTTCAAGGACGCCGGCGTTGCTCCGTCTTCGCAGATCACCACCGGCAACCCCAACACGGTCATCAGCCGTACCGTTTCCGGTCTCGAGCCGGGTCCGAGCGGAGACGCTTGGCAGGCATCCGCCTTCGGCGGGGCTGGCCTGTCCTTTGGTGACATGGGTTCCGGTACTCCGCTAGACGCCCTCGCCTCGCAACTGATCACGCCATCCAAGAGCCAAGAGGCGGAGCAGGCCTTCTCCATCACGCCAGCCCAGCATAACAGCTACACGTCTGCCGACTACACCCGACGCGTGTACGCATCCAACGACGAAGGCGTCGACGCGCTGTCGCCCGGCTCGCAGGCGGCGGGGTCGTCGCCGCGGCGCAACCTAGCCGAGGCGCTCGCGGCCATGCGTGAGCAGCGCAAGGGCGACGGCGCCGCCGAGGTGTACACGCGCAGCCTGCTCTGGGAGAGCATCCCGCGCAATGTGGTGCAGGAGTTCAACCGCATGGTCGAGGAGAGCAACGGCCAGGGGCGCAAGGCGGGCGACGGCAACGCCGGCGTCGAGGCTGGTGGATAGATAAGCCGCCTATCTAGGTGGGCTGGGTCGATCGGATCTGCTTTTCATCTCGCTTCCAGGGAGCCAGGACCGCTTTGGGCGCGGGCCGATCGGGTGTTCGACGCCACGGACCCCGTCGCCCCGGCCGCCGGGCGGGCCCAACACCTCGGTCGCACCGATCGTTCCCAAGGGTCTTCTCGATCCAATCTCCTCTTCTTCGGGTCTTCCATCTATATATAGGGCTTTGCATGGTTGCGCCACCGGCGCGCCTCACTGTTTATTTCTGCTTTTCTTTATTTCCCTGTATTTCTTTTTTCTCTTCTAACCGGTCGATCCGACGCCGGACACATTTGCATTGGATGGGTTTTCCTGCTTCTATTGTAGCCATCGATTACCAGGGCGGACACGTTCTACCCCTGCGCGCGCCCCTTTTGTTGTCGTCGCCGCCTCCAGCGATCTTCCTGCTTTCTTTTGTCCGCGCTCGCGGTTCGCAATGAGAACGTCTGCAGCACGGTCTTAGAGCGGATCTCCGATGCACACCCTTACCGCCGACTACCGGCACGTTTATTTCCTTTGTTGCATCGCCCTTTTCTTTAAAAATACTTTTCGCACTGTTGCTTTCTTACTCTCTTTTCGTCTCGCGGCTTGGTCCGCGATGCGGGGAGAAGGGTTCGTAGCGACGGGGCGAAACGGGGGCTTTGGAGGGGTTTGACTTTCATTGCTGGAAGGCTGGTCGCGCGCGTCTTGGCGGGATCACTACTCTGCTCTGCCTTTTCATTGCACATAACTCGGATCGACTTCTCATGGCCTATTTACTGATTGACCATTTTTGTGTCTTTTTTTCTTTTTGCAATTTAGCGAGCGATTTGGTTTGTCTTTCTGGTTTTAGCGACTAGCTTTTTTCTGGTTGGAGAGACTGTTGCTACCCGGGAATATATCATGTATCTGAGCTTCACCATGTGTGCCCCGCTGGCATTTTCCGTCAGGGACTTTACTCTGGCTTGTTTTATTTTTAGGGCTTCCTGGATAACCGCCGCCCTTGTAGCGCGGCTTGGTTAAAGATCGTCTCTTTATTTTTCCCCCTTGCTTTTTCCTTGGAAGGATCTTTTAGTTTCTCGGTTGCAGATCGATCGATGGATGATGATATGAAGTCTTTTGAGACAAATGGCGACGACGAAACAGGCACGACAAAACACAAAAATTACAAATGCCAGTTGTCTGGGCTCTTTTTTTTTCCAACGGGCTCAAAAACCGAGACCACAAACTGTTTGAGCTCTCTTCATGATGATAAATGGGCTTTACGTGCGAAATCCTCTTCTCCTGTTTGCGGCTTTTGCTTGCTAGGTACACGCAAGACGCGTACACTTGCTACTGGCGGTCAAACGGTAGCGCCTACGGGACACAAGGAGTACCAGGTACCTACCCGCTTGGATCTCACCGCCAAATCTAGGGCTACGTAGACTTGGGGCGGTGTGCCCGTTTCTTTGGGCCTGTTTGGACGGCGTGTGAAACAGCGGGCGTTGCAAGCTCCGCCTCTCAGTGCCTTCTATTGGCCTTTAATGAACTTTGCTGGCCCCGTTTTCCTTCCTTTTTTAGTAACGACTTTACGGATTTTAGGTTCCAGTTCTCCACGAAATGTTTGTCTTCCTACCCTATGATAATGTTTTCCTTTTCTCTTTTCCATTTTTGTGGGGTCTTTTCCCCGCGGGACGGACGGAGCGTCTGAGAAGGATGGAATGGAATGGTAGCATGCGGGCGGGTAGCACCGGTGTTACCCGCCGCCTAGGAGCCGTTTCTATTTTTTTTTTTTCCCCGCCGCCCCGGGGCTGCGGCAGCCATGTTTTCCTTGGATCGAGTTTTCTTCATTCCACTTTGCTTTCCATCAGTATGACACACGGGACTGGGTACTTCGCCTAGATAGATCCACGGTACGGCCGGAGGACAGGACAGGACAGGACAGGACGGGAAGGACCACGCGAACGGCGCCGCGGGTTCCTGACCACGAGGTACCGTGGTACTAGGCACACTGGGACTACATGCTACCTCTGCGGCCTAATACATTCTGGGGGCTTCTAATAAACAGAAGGGTTCTACCTTTAATTGGCACGGCAGCTTTTCTCACGTCACGTCACTTCTCCCGCCTGGCCTTGTTTTGAGCGCCTCCAAATGCCACGCCGAAATGACGAGATGCATACATATCTGTATGCGCGGTGATAGCAAGCAAAATCCATGTTTCTCCCTCACCAGGCGCGCAGCGGGCGCGGC